>OZ026807.1:10644163-10804686 GCA_964023185.1 Macaria liturata | reverse complement strand
GGGTTCTATTTCCGCGTGACACAAGTAATTATGAATTTAAAAAATATACATATATGTTTACTTGTTTTGTATGTATAATAAGTATGTATTTACAAAAAGAAAAAGTATATAAGTATTATATCAGTTATCAAGTACCCACGACACAAGCGTTTGCTTAGTGTGGGGCTAGATGGCGCTGTGTAGAATGTACCGGAATATTTATTTATTTTCTTTATATGTATTCTAGCTAAAATGGCGCCTCCGCTCGGGCGGCGGCAGCTGCGTGTACGTGGTAGGCGTGCGCGACTGCGGCGCGCTCGTGGGCTCCGCGCGCGCGCTCTGCGCGCCTCGCTCGCGTCCCTGCGGCGCATGGCGCGCGCCCTGCACGCGCACATCGCGCACGTCACCGCGCGCCGGGTGGCTCCGCACAGGGCCGTGGCGGAGGTCTATATTAAGAAGGTTAGTTGGGAATATAGGAGCTTTGTTTATTGTTAAAAATAATGGTTTATAGTGACTTTTTGGGATTTTTAAGTATGCATTCTTGTTCAAGATGTTTTTTTTTTTTTTTTACGTGGGATAGGTTTTCGTTTGACTACAGCCTGCCTGATGTTAAGCATTGCTGCAGCCTAGGGTGTAACACGTTTACCTGTTTGATTTTAGCTATAATAATGCTAAATTTCATTAAGATTGGTTCAGTAGTTTAGTTGCTATGGACGATCAAAAAAGACACTCATAATTAAAGTTACCATTAAAAAGTAGAAACTTTTGGGTCGATTTTCAAGTGATTTTTCCATTTTTTATAATCATGTTAAATTTCATCAAGATTGGTCGAGTTGTTTAGTCGCTACGGACTATCGAAGAAAGACACTTTTTAGTGAAGTTGCTATATGAAGGTAGATATTTTGTTTTTGTTTTCAGGTGAATCTTCAATTTAATTGTAATTGCTAAGTATACAGTCTTGTTCTACATGAATCTAGCTATAACCACGCAAAATTCCATCAAGATTAGTCCAGTAGTTTAGTCGCTATGAGTAGTCAAAAAAGACACTCTTCGTATAAGTTACTATAGAAAAGTAGAAATTTTTAGGTTGATTTTCAGATATTTTTTTCCATTTAATTGACATTCCTAAGTGTACAGTCTTGTTTCTCATGATTCTAGCTATAACCGTGCAAAATTCTATCAAAATTGGTCCGGCTGTTTAATAGCTACGGATGGTCAAAGAAAGACACTCTTCAGCATAGTTACTGCAAAAATGTAGACATTTTTTTGTAAATTTTCAGGTAAGGCTTCAATTTACTTGAGATTTCTAGATAATAAAAATACAAATGAATGAATGAATGAATGAATGAATGAATGTATTTATTGTCCGAAAAACTAGGTATAGTACAGATCTTAAATAATATTTTACATTTAGCACGCTAGTCTTTACCTTGTTAGGTTTACAGACATAAGATATCTAATTGAATTAAAAGAATCCGTCAATATAACATTTAAAAAAGAAAAAAATATTATAACTAATGTTAAAAACTTATACAGTCTCGTTTTGCATGATTTTAACTATAACTTTATTTCATTGTAGATAAGGTAGAGTCCAAAATCATTTCATGTCTGATTTTCAACTATCTAGTAGGTACTGTCGCTATACCAATTTTGTACATATGCCAGTTCCATTTATTTCACTCCTCTATGTTGATATTAAATTTGGTTATAAGTTTTAAGCATGCAATGTAAATTATCTTATTTTCTTTAGCTGTAAAATGTATACTCTGTGACTTGTACCTAAGACATTTCTAATGAATAAATAACTTTGACTTTGACTAAAAGTAAATATATGAGTTTCCTAATATTTCTTGTAATAAAAGTTTAAGTTAAACAACCATAGAGCGGGTTTAGCAGTTGACAAAAAAAACTCATAATATTTTTTTGTGTTTTTTTTTTGTCGACAGCTAGCAGATCCTCAGCAGAGTGTGGAGCTGAGGATAGCCGTGATGGGAGCCAACGAGGCCGGCAAGTCCACTCTCATTGGCGTACTTACACAGGGTAAGATATTTATTACTCATGCCATCAGTGTTATAAATAAATTTTTTTTTTTTTCATTTTTTGGAATTTTTTCTGGATCGAAACCAGCTTAAAATGTATTTTTAGTTCATTTAAGAACATATTCTGTTGTGTGTGCCATTATAAAAAAAACATTTATTTCGGGTTACTGGGACCCATATCTGAATATCTGCTATACTGAAGCGTCCGTAGCTCAGCTAGCGGAGGCAGTCGCATGCGATTACCAATGTTAAGCAACTGTCGACGCGGTCAGTACGCGGATGGGTGACCGATAAGTGGCATTCCATTTTGGGCACTCCCGTGGGTCGGATGACACTTTAAATTGTAGGTCTCAGCTGTTTGTCATAGTACGGGAGCCATTAAGCAATGACAAAGGAGCGGTTTGATAACTATCGACACTAGAATTGGCCACTTTTATGCTTAAAGAAGAAGACAGAAAAATAATTATATCCTAATCTGACACATCTGGCCTTAGACTCTAGTGTCAAATTTTCCAAACCGCTCCTCTGTATGGCTTAACGGCTAGGACAAACAGTCAGGACCTACAATTTAACGTGTCATATGACCCACGAAAGCGTTCATTACATAAAGAAACATAAAATCTGCCACAACACAGCCCCAATTTAGCATAATGCTGGTTGTGTGGAAGAGACTTTGAAGACTTTGACACCAGAGTTGGCCACTTATACAAGCTTACTTAATTTTAATTCCAGGTGAGCTGGACAACGGTAACGGCAGCGCTCGTCTGAACATGTTCCGGCACCAGCACGAGGTCAAGTCGGGCATGACGTCGTCACTCAGCCACGAGATACTCGGCTTTGACGCACAGGTAGTAATAGTAACAGAATTTAAAAACATTTTTAAATTGGAATCTATGTTTATACAAGCAAACCCGGCGAACTCCGTTTCGCCAGTTTGTAGTACATGCTATGTATCAGAGATGGCGCTGTATGTGAAAAATGATTTTCCCTGTGTTCCCGCTATTCTGTTGAATTTTTTCCTGAATTTTCTTTGCTATAAACCTCACGGAGCCCGAGACCTTTCCAACGAATGCAAAACCGTGGAAATCGGTTCGTGCGTTCTGGAGTTATAGCGTCAGGAAGGAAAACCCGACTTATTTTTATATAGTAGATTATATAATACAATTGTAAATGCGCAAACATTTTATGATATAAAATATTTCTATTCTATATAATGTACATATGATAAAGCTGAAGAGGGTAAAAAACTGTACATGTATTTACATTAAATGAATAACAGAACACGTTTCAGCTGTTTTCAAACGGATGGACGGACGGAATCGATTATCATATCTAATATTTGGTATGTAGATCTTGGGAGTGACATAGACTGCTTTTTATTCTGAAATAATGCGAGCGAAGTCGCGTGCGTCCACAAGTATTTGAATATTCTGCGACATTTCACACAGCGCCATCCAGCTCCATACTTTGCAAAAGCTTGTGTCATGGGTTCTAAATAACGGATAATTTACTTAAGTATATTTTTATTTTATAAATACTTACGTGTATATTTTTTTTCCTCTGTTCTCAGGGTAACGTGGTAAACTACGGCTGCTCGGAATTAATGACGGCCGAGCGTATCGGCGAGCGCAGCGCCAAACTGGTCTCGTTTCTAGATCTGGCCGGACACTCCAAGTACCAGAGAACTACTAGACACGGCTTGACTGGCTACTCGCCTCATTATGCGCAACTTGTGGTGAGTTGTGACATTTCAAACTTTGACATTTCATAAAGTGTATTTACACACTAACATTTCATAAAGTACCTTTTCAAACAGACATTTCATAACGTGACTTTTCAAACTATGACGTTTCATAAAGTGACTTTTCAAACATATTAAACTGTGGCATCTGAAACGTTCATTCATGTATGCCGCAAACATAAAAGACATTTTATTAAAGCGTAGTACCAAACTAGTATCATTCCGGACACTCCAAGTACCAGATAACTACTAGACACGGCCTCACTGGCTACTCGCCGCACTATGCGCAATTTGTGGTAAGATTACTTGACATTGCAAGATGTGCCATTTCATACTTACACATTCTACATTTTGACATATAAAACTTTGACATTTCGTAATGCAGTTTCGTAATTTGACATATCGTATTGTGACAATTTATATTTTAAACATTTAGTATGTAATTTCATACTATGACTTTTGTAATCTCTCTTACTCATATTTGTACGTTACTCATTGTTGAATTCCCCTTATTTTATAAGACTAGACAACCAATCTACGTCGGAAATTATTCTGAGTGACATACATGACGATCGACATAAAATACTTTGACTGAAATTTTACACAAATGTCACAAATAATTGTGATGTTATATTAAAATACTAGACTACGAAATAACGTCGAACTTAACGTGAAATAACAGGGATTTAACTTTAACAGTATATTATTCTTTAACTAGGCTAAGTGATGTGAAAAAGACATTTTAGTTGATTTGTTATACTTATATAGACCTCCAGCAATGGGTCGACAAGGGCTGAAGATGATGATGATGATACTTATACATCGTTCTTGTCCCCAGATCTCAGCAACAGCGGGCATAACACCAATAACAGAGGAACATATGGGCATCCTATTGGCGCTACAACTGCCGTTCTCTATAGTGGTGTCGAAGTGCGAGCTGGCACCGCACGCCGTGCGCCCCCTGCTGGCCAGCCTCGAGACTATACTCACTGCGTACCGCAAGGTAAGATAAGATAAGTTTTAGTGTCTGGAAAAGGTAAAATAAACCAAACAGATAAATAAATGATGCTTCAGAGACTGCAAAAGAAGCCAAAAAAGATAAAATTTCATACTATGGTTTTAAATTTGCTAGGTAAGATAAGATATGTTTTAGTGTGTAGTTTGTTATGAGGAATACGGTATTTTCCATAGTTATCAAATAAATAAGTTTTCTATTGAATATTATAGAATTAAAGGTCCTAATTAAGAATATTTGACTTAAATTACGAACAAAAATTATTTAATATTTTATTTTCCTAAATAAAAATAAGATTTCTTAAATCTGTACATCATTGAAACGAAACGACTCAACGACCAATCAGAGCTCCTGACGTCACATGTAATAAACAAAATGTCTTGTCATTCACAATTAGTGATGTGGTTAGGTCGAATGAACGACAATTTGAATTTAGTGAATGAACATATGAATCTAATCTCTCATATATTTATTTTATTTACAAGGATGAACAAACTTTTAATAAAATGTTTGCTCGCGGTTCGAAAAAAGGGGTGGATTCATTACGCTTGTACTGAATGTTAATATATATTATGATACGAATGTGCAAGAACAACATTCTGGATATTGTGACGTAGAACCTCTGTTGACCGTGGCCTAACAGTTAAAGCAGACAGCGTATACATGGAAGATGTAGGTTCGATTAATTTCGGTCGTGATTATTTTCGCTCATTGCTATATACCTAGGTGAATAAATAAAAGCAAAGTGCGGGCTTAGCACTTAGCAATTATAAATAAGTCATTTTCGCTATTGACATTTTATGTACTGAAACTCTGGAGAAATGTGTAGTGTTTTTCCGCTGCGACTGCTCCTTAACAGACATCAAACAACAGACTTGATGGTTTTTAGGTGTGTTCCTCCATATACCACCGCCACACCTCACCTCCTAACCAACGTGGCCCCCGTAGAAGGTCTTACCAACACCGCACCTTGTGTCTTGAAGCTTTGTTGTTCTCCTTCGGCAAGATATTCTCGTCGACACGTGTTTCGCCTCTCCACGAGGCATCCTCAGGACGTGTTGACTCCTCGAACGTCGGTCCGAAAGTGAGCTAGTCGAGCAACGACCATTTACTTTTTTTTGTACTTTCAGAAACCCCTTCTGATAACAGACGAGAACTTGGCAAGAAGCGTGTGCGGGCCTCAGAAGAGTATACTCGATGCCATCGACCCACATAAGGCTGACGATGATGATGATGATGAGTGAGTATTATAATAGGAGAATTAGTTATATTACTTACAATTAAATGTTTTTATAAACTTAAGATTAAAATTTAATAAAGTGACTTTATTTAATTTAACTTAACCCTTAAATGCATGGAATATTTATGAGTATGGATTTATAAATAAAAAAAATATGCAGCTAGTAGAAAAACTGTATTTATTACATAAAAAAATATTAACAATGTTGTAGCTACTTATTTTATATATTAAATTGAATATTATTATGTGATGGATTTTTCCATCATTATGCACTTAAAGGTAATATACATATAGGCAATGATATTAGGTAGTATGGAACTTAGTGAAACAGTTGTTATTTTTGTTTAGGCATAAATTTATGCCACATTTGGCACAGCTTATTGTGGTGTATCCTGCACAATGTGGATACTTACACCTTGACTTTTTCAGGTCATGTTGAGACAAAATAAATCAATTTTCAGGATTCAGTTGGGTGGCATATAGATTAGTTTCTGTAATTATTTTGTTACACAGTTCAGGTGTGAAAAAGTAGTCAAAGCATTGATATGGCGTTTTCAGGGCTGTTATTTCAGTACCTAGATCAGTGCTGCCTTCAAATTCAATGTTTGACTCAGAAAACTGAAGTGATCTCTTCTTCCAAATCAGCTTCCTCTTATCTAAAACCCAAGTTGAGCAAGCAGAGGTTTCTCTTGCTTCTGATGTCACAGTTTCTTGAATGAGATTGACTTGTTCCTCATGTAAAGTAGGATCATTTTCCACATTATCAGCATGCTCTAAATCTTGCAGCAGTTCATTTCTATTGGTGTAAAATATACTTTCCTCATCATCTTCCACATCAGATATTTCCATGCCATCTTCTGACAGATATCTTCCTTCAAAAGCAGACAAGTACTCTTCAATTTGTCTATCATTCATAGGAAATGACATTTTGGCTGAAACATCTATAAAAATCATTTTAAAGTTGTAGTAAATAATAAAAGAATAATAGTGCTAATAAGTTAGATTTCCATACATTGAGAACAACGACTAATGCATATTGATGGAAATTTCCATCATAAACAAAAACCCAGAAAACACCTAAAAACAAAGATTTTTTCTAAAACAAATTAGTAAAACATTGAAAACTTACCTTATTTTATGAAATATTTATTTTTTCAAGATATATACTGCGTACATGTTTACAAAATAACAATCAGAAACTCTTCAAACACCAAGTAGAATAACGTCTAAACTGAACAGATGATTGACCATGTTAGTTGACATTGACAGTTTTATTTTTCGTTCAAAAATGTTGCCTGGATATTTAAGTTCGGATACATGTCCATAAATAAATTCATTCGGATCACAGACTAAAATAAAACACAAAAAATCTTTACGATGGAAATTTCCATCACTATGAAATTAAGGGTTAAACCAGTTTAACATATTGACTTCCAATCAAAGCGAGCCAGTTAATAGTTTATTTATTAAGGACCGAGGGATTTACAATACAATACGATATCACTTTATTGCACGCCAAAAAAAATACAATATTAAAAAGACTTAAACTATAAATAAATGTACAAATGGGCACCTTGAGTGATCTCTTCCAGGCAGCCTTAGCAGGATTTAACAGCGCTGAAGACTGTGACAACTTTACCTCGATGTCAATATTCTACTTTCAATCAATCGCACTTCTTTCCCGACAATCAAACCCATATAGTTTTTTTGATAGATTTAAATAAAAACAATGCTCGTGGAACCTCGAAAGCAAGATTCTGGGAAAAAGGAGCCCGGGCCGTCAAAGAACGAAATGGCTAGACGACATTAAGAAATGAACGAAGCAAAGCTACTTACATCTAAAGAAGCAACATGGGATCGCAAGTTTTGCCAACTGAGTCGATGATGATGATATAAAAAACAGTTTCGCATATATGATTTTATTTTCTTTCCCCAGCGGTGCCAGCATAGTGCCAGTGTTCCCAGTGTCCTGTGTCCGCGGCATGGGTCTAGCGGCGCTGCACGCTTACTTGCTGGCGCTGCCGCCGCCACCAGCACATGCTAGCGCCTCGCATGATGCGGTGAGTGCTCTCTCTCTCTCTATATGTGCCAGCATAGTGCCAGTGTTCCCAGTGTCCTGTGTCCGCGGCATGAATATTTCAGGACATATATATCGCCTAGCGCCATCTAGCCAAACGATTGTGTTAAAATTACTTCAAATAGTTTACCAAAATCCTCATTATCTTACTTATATCTTAATAAATAATAAAGCAAATATTTCAGGATATATCACACAGCGCCATCTAGCCCAATAATACATCTAACTTTGAAGTTTTTTATTTAATTAGTTCCCCATTCGTTGTCAGGAAACGTGCGAGTTTCAAATCGACGAGATCTTCCACGTGGGTGACTCGAGCGGGCCCGTGGTGGGCGGACTGCTCACTAGGGGACAGCTGTTTGAGGGAGATACCATGCTTATAGGTACTGTAGGTTTTTTTTCCTTTTTTCTTTTGCCTCTGCGGTATTGCCGCAATTTTGCCAATGTCACGTCGATCGATAAGTCGATCTAGACATTGACATTGACAGCTGGTAGCAATAGCTTTGTATTGTCTATGTAGGCATTCCAAATAAAGATGGCTGCGCATTAGAATGTACTGCTCACTATGGGACAGTTGTTTTGACATACCAATAAACATCTACATAAATATATAAAACCCCAAGGTGACTGACTGACTGACTGATATGGTAATCTATCAACGCACAGCTAAACCACTGGACGAATCGAGCTGAAATTTGACATGCAGATAGATGTTATGGCGTAGGCATCCGCTAAGAAAGGGTTTTTGGAAATGCCACTTTTAAAGGGGTAAAATAGGGGATGCAAGTTTTACTACTTAATGCGCGCGAAGCTGCGAGAATTAATTAGTCTGTAATATTCCTCCCCAATAGAGTGAAATATACCTAAGTATATTTTTTTTCTCTACTCGCAGGTCCGCTAGACGACGGCTCGTTCCGAGTGGTGTCTGTACGCAGTATCTACCGGAACAGAGTGCCGTGCGGGTGCGCGCGCGCAGGCCAGCCCGCCTCGCTGGGGCTGCAGCAGGCCTGCCCGCCGGTAAGCTTCATCATCATCATCATTATCATCAGCATCATCATATTATTTACATAAAATATGTCGGAGACCACGAAATAGAGAAAACATGGAAGTGCCCTTATAACTACTTAGTACGGGTACCGGTGTCGCCAAACTCACATTTTACATAAGTAAAACAAAATATACATCTTGATTTATATAAACTATTCGTCCTGCTTTCATTGTGACACGTAATAATTGCACAACAAGGCATGAATTACTTTTAAACATGTTTTTTGTGCGAGTGCGGAACGTGTTTCTAGCTCACGTAGCTAAGCACGACTAATCATGGCCGCCGCGAATGTTGCGATATTCTGCATAATTGTGTCACAGGCAGGAGATACGAGCACCACTTCCATTGTTTTCACAGAACAGAGACAGCCCTCTGTCCCAATCCTATGTTCCAAATTTACTCCTATGTTCCAAATGCACTTCCATGGTTTTCTCAATTTCGTGGTACTGATAATCCTGTCGCTGCGACAAATATGTAATGTAGATCTAAAATTTACCGGCCTGTTAGCTTAGTTGGTAGTGGCTCTGCCTTCTATTATAGAGGTCGCGGGTTCGATTCCCGCATGACACAAGTATTTATGTAATTTAAAAATTTATAATCACTTGTGTTGAGTCTGGTTGTTTGTATGTATACCTAATAATAAGTATGTATTTACAAAAGAAAAGTTTATAAGTATTATATCCGTTATCTAGTACCCACGACACAAGCGTTTGCTTAGTGTGGGGCTAGATGGCGCTGTGTGCAATGTCCCGGAATATTTATTTATTATTTATTTATTTATTTTAAAATAAACATATATTTCCCCCAGGTTCGTCCGGGCATGGTCCTCCTGTCTATCCCGGCCGGCTACAAGCAGGGCTCCCGCCCGTGCTGGGGCGGCTGCGCGCCCTACGGCTGCAAGCAGGGACGCGTGGTGAGCATATACATGGACTTACGCTTGACCACTTCTTACCAGGGGAACTATTATATTTGAACACCGTACTAAAGTTTCCGTAAGGCAAAATAAAATGTATGCAAAAAATATGAAAATTGAGTCCGTAACGTTCCGAAACCCTCATTTTTTCCTCGTTACTGAGGGTCGTGACTTCCCCGCTGATTTAATTTACTAAGGGAGTTCTCTTGTGCGGAAGACACATGTTCTCGGATTTTGTGTACCTCAAACATGTCGGTTTCCTCACGATGTTTTATATCTTTACATAGCTATCTATTCCATGATATTTCCCAAATAAAAGAACATTTAAACCTAACTGTTTCTTTTTTTAGCTTAAAGAAACGAAAACAACATTGACGCAAAAGAACAGAAAGCACGCGCGAAGGAAAAACAAGAACTTACTGCAAGATATAGCTAACGTAGAGGAAGTATTAATCAAGGTATGTATAAATAATATAATTAACACTTTTTTACATGGGGTAGGCTTACGTTAGACTACAGCCTGCCTGATGTTAAGCATTGCTGCAGTCTAGGGTGTAACACGCTTACCTAGAAGATACCTATTAACTCTAGATTTGAAGACCCCTGGATTGTAGTTACAATTTTCGTCTAACGGTTCAAATATTACGCTAGAACTTTGAAAATAAACACTAAGTATGTTCTTGTTGTTAAAAAATTGTTTTCTTCGAACATACAAACCAAAATGTCAAATGTTACCATAGTAACCTCAAAATTCTAATTAAAAGTTGACATTTGATTGTTTGTATGTGATGTATGAACAACAAGGACAAACTTATTTCATCTTATTCCAAAACGTAGATTAAATATTAGTCAGAACTTGGAAAATAAAAAGCCTGTTCTTGTTGTTAAAAATTTGTTATTTTCTGTCTTAATAATCAAATAATCTATGATATATTTCAATATATAAGTATGTTACAACTTTACAATATCAATAGATTCTTTATCTGTTTCTTCTATTTATTATTTTCTAGTTATATTTTATTTTATCTTTATATTCATATTTATTTACTTTCAGGACATAGAAGGCAACGAAGTAAACATATACAGGAGCGACAGTGACGAGGAAAAGGCGAGCGAACCAGCGGGCGAGAGCTTGTATGGCGGGGAGTGTGTGTGTCCGGACAGGGTCCTTCTAGACGACCCGGCCGACCCGCGGGGGTGCATGTTCTTCCAGGCAATACATTTTTTTTCAGGGGTTTTGTTAATCGCAAATTTTTATACAGTTTTTTTAAATCTGTTTTTACTTACTCATTTTGAAATGTGAACCAAATGACACTACAATAGTTGGCCAAGTGATACTTTGAAATCTATAAAAATTGTGCTGGTACTTGGTCGCTGGTTCAATTCCTGCACAACACAAATAATTAAAGTTACTTCCCCACCAATTTTCAGCCAAGCCAATTTAGCTTCTCGTACTCTTGTGTTATAAAATAGTGCAACTAACGCGAATTTCTTTTATAAATAGACTAGACTTCACGCGCATTAAGAAGTAAACTTGCATCCCCTATTTCACCCCTTTAAAAGTGGCATTTCCAAAACTCCTTTCTTAGCGGATGCCTACGTCATAACATTTACCTGTATGCCAAATTTCAGCCCAATCCGTCCCGTGGTTTGGGCTGTGCGTTGATAGATCACTATATCAGTCAGTTAGTCAGTCACCTTTGAGTTTTATACAATGTGTTTGGGGAACGATGTCGCAGATTTTAAGAGTAATATATATGGCCGAATTCATCGACAAATTACGCTTCGATTTTTGTTATGCTATCTAGGTAAAAAATCAACCCAAGGTTTTTCTTATATTTAAGTTTTTATTTGGCGTGATTTGTCGATGAATTCGACCATATATCTTACCCTTAAAATCTGCGACATCGTTCCCTAAACACACTAGTTCCAACGGAAGACCAGCGCTGGATGTTTGCATCCAGCACATGCTGAGTTGGGGCCGGATTGTGACACGAAACGTGTACTTATCTATCTTTATATTGTATTGTGTTCTGTATCTCTTGTTGTTTCGTGTCCCAATAAATGTGTTTTATTCTTATTCTTATTATGTATATTTATTGAATATTGTTTTTGTTTGCAGGCGACAGTCCACGTGCTACGCCACTCGACTACGATATACCCCGGCTTCCAATGCACCGTGCACGTTGGGAACGTGCGACAGACTGCTATCATAGAGGTATGTAATCTTCATCATTATATATTCAAATTTATGCCTTTTTAGCGGACCCGACAGACTTCGTCCTGTCTGTTGACTCTTTTACTCTTTAGTTAATTAGAAAACGTTTGTATGGGAAAAATAAAAGGCCGGTTTTTAGGGATTTGCCGGCATTTATTCGATTTTTTCTCGCCGTAAAAACCATCCTTGAACTTCAATGAATATTAAAAAAAGAATTGGCCAAATAGGTCAAGGCGTTGTTGAGTTATGCGCTTACCAACACATTTTGCGATTCATTTTTATGTATAAGAAAGAAGATATATTTGACTAGTGGGTGCTCGCGGCTTCGCTCGCATTAAGAAGTAAAACTTGCATCCCGTATTTCACCCCTTTAAAAGTGGCATTTCCGAAAATCCTTTCTTAGCGGATGCCTACGTCATAGCATCTACCTGCATGCCAAATTTCTCCCCGATCCGTCCAGTGGTTTGGGCTGTGCGTTGATAGATCACTATATCAGTCAGTCACCATTGAGTTTTATATATATAGATATATTTGATTCCGTGGAAGGACCAGGGCGCCCACTACGATGTATCTTCCTAAAAAATATACTAGCTGGCCAGCGAATTCTGTTCCGCCGTAGAGGTAATATATAAGCAGATTTTTTTTTTTTTTCAAATCAATAAAAAAAAACGAGATAAGAATTCCAGTATTTGCTTTGCATCCAGACGCACCCTGGTTCGAATCCGGCCCTACACCAATGACTTGTATTTTCAAGTTATGTGTGGATTTGCACTCGCTTAACGGTGAAGGAAAAACATCGTGAGGTAACCGACATGTTTGAGGAGCACAATATCCGAGGACATGTGTGTGTCTTCCGTGGAAGGAGCTGGCCGCCCAACACGATGTATCTGCACAAGAGAACTCCCCTAACGAATTAATTCTGCGGGGGAGTCACGACCCTCAGTCGTGAGGAAATACGACTCAAGAGAGATATATTTATCGTCACAGCCAGCCCCAACGGAAGATCAGCGCTTATTGCTTCCAGTAATCAGCATTATGCTGTGTTGGGGCAGACTTATTTCCTGTCTTTTGGTTAGGTATCTGTTTTTCTTTTAATTATTGTATTGTTTATGTACTTATTAAGTTCAATTTATCATAAGTGTACGATTTGGCGTAGCTGTAAGGTGCATTTATTGTAATGGTATAAATAAATAAAATAAAAATGTATGTATTGTGTGTATGTGTGTGTATATATGTATTCGCTAAATGTCTGTAAATCTGTCTCAATAAATGTTTTTCTATTCTATATTCAAATTTATGCCTTATATATTAGACTGCTCTATTAGCTTAGTAGGTAAAGGCTCTGCCTTCTAATCTAGGGGTGCGGGTTCGATTCCCGCATTACAAAAGTAATTATGAAAATATAAATTTGTACTAATTACTTGTGATGAGTCTGGTCGTTTGTATGTATAATAAGTATGTACTTACCTATTTACAAAAAAAGTATACATGTATTATATCCGTTATCTAGTACCCATGATACAAGCGTTTGCTTAGTGTGGGGTTAGATGGCGCTGTGTGATATGTTCTGAAATATTTATTTATTTTAGTTATGTTGCTTGTATTTGCTTCGACTTTCATCTGCGAACAGGCAAACTGTAGAACTCCTTGACGGAATCCATATTCCCTTGAAACTATAAATTGGTGGCCTTCAATTCGAGAGTAAACCGGTTTCTTCTAGGCAAGCGCAAGATCGTAGATTACAACGATGCTTAACCTCAGGCGAGTTTTAGTCAAGCGTTAACCTACCTCACGTAAAAAAACAATTTAGAACCGTATACACACACATTTCACAAACAGTACAGATAAACGTTTTTCTATGTTTTTACTGAATGAATTTTCATTTGGTACCTTAACCAAAAAAATTGCAAAAATAGAAAATCCGGCCAAGTGCGAGTCGGACTGGCGCACGAAGGGTTCCGTACTATCATATATAATAGAAAATCACGTTTCTAGACACTACAAAGTATATAGTTCTGTTTATAAAATAATGAGAAATCAACGAGCAACCGCCTCGCGCTCGCGCCACCACCATACACCACACCGCGGCGCGGCGCTCGCACCGCGTTTAGATGCACGGATTATTTTCATTTTGTGAGTTTTTATGTATTAGATTAGGTATTTATTTTTATAGTTAACTAGCTGTCCCGGCAGACTTAGTACTGCGACCTAAACTTTTGTATAAATTAATTTCAACTTTTTTTTTACCTTTTAAACCTTCCCTAGACCTCCACGAACATTTCAAGACTAAGATAAGATAAATCCGTTCAGCCGTTCCCGAGTTTTAATCAGACTAACGAACAACAATTCATTTTTATTTATAAAGAAGATATATTTTTGAATATTTACCTACAAATATTCAAGTTTCTATCTGTTTATTAAGATCGAGTAAAATTTGCTTAAAAATTACGTTTGTTGTATGGGAGCCCCCTTTAATATTTATTTTATTGTTATTTAATTATTTATTTTGAAAGGTAATATACAAGTAGGTAAATATTCTGTGAAAATTTGAAGCGTCTACCTGTCACCGTTTTTAATATTGAGAGAAAAATATCGAAAAAGACACGTTATTGTATAGGGATCCCTTATTCTTTTTTTAAATTTTAGTATTTGTTGTTATGGCGTCTACGGAAATACATAATTAATTGTGAACATTTTAGCTTTCTAGCTATCAGGGTATATGAGATACAGCTTGGAGACAGACAGACAGACAGTGGAGGCTTAGTAACAGGGTCCCGTTTTTTGGGTACGGAACGCTAAAAACGAGATTTTTGTAAACTTGTCAAAAATTTCCTGGATTGTTTTAGTAAATATATCTATACTAATATTATAAAGCTAAAGAGTTTGTTTGTTTGTTTGAACGCGCTAATCTCAGGAACTACTGGAGCGAATTGAAAAAATATTTTTGTGTTAGATAGGCCATTTATCGAGGAAGGCTTTAGGCTATATAACATCACGCTGCAACTAATAGGAGCGAAGCAACAATGGAAAATGTGGATGAAACGGGGAAAAATTATTCATCTTTGAGGGCTTCCGCTGCGTGTGCTGCGAAAACGGTTGAAAAAACAAAAAAAATATGTATGAAAGAATTATTCTTGTTGAAATGATCTAACAAAATGTCTGCAACAGTATATGTCTATCTTGATTAACTCACTAGAACCGTTATTATGGCAATAACTGTTCCATGCGGACGAAGTCGCGGGCTCAGCTAACAGCTAGTTTAAAATATTATGTTAAATCATCTCACATTAAGTCGCACAGTACCTCAAGCACGAACTCGTAACGAGGACTCGAGAGTCGATAGAACTATAGAAGGCGCTTCGTGCTTCCAACTATCGTCATACTGTTTTTAATTAAGCGCTTTCGTATCGAGGACTCGATACGAAAGCGCTTAATTAAAGTTCGTGCTTGAGGTACAGGTTTGTACTTTGTTTGTACATAAACCTTTAAAAAATTAAAATAATTTTGATTAATTTGCACAAACATAGGTTTACATAGTTATTTTGTTTCGTTTATTGATTGAAATATCAATAGCGCAACTTAGAAAATCGTAGAACTTTAGCAGCGCCATCTATGTCGTGAAGTCTGCAACAACATGTAGAATCGTATACATATTTTATTAGTTTCTTTTTAAACACAAATCTTACAATTGATTTTATTTTTAACCGACTTTAAAAAGTAGGTTATCAAGCCTTCGGTTTTTTTCTTTTTGTGGGTATGTTACGTGATTACTCGGTAATTTATGAACCGATTTTAATTATATATTTTTTTAATTAAACAGTGATTGATTGGATTGTTTCAAGAGTGGTTCTATTAATTTATTCCGTCATGTTTTGCAGTTCTCTATGAAAAAAAAACAAAAATCCAACAAAACGGTTAAGTTTATGCAAACCAATTTTACCTTTATTTGTATAAAACTCGGGTTTTGATGCAGTTTTCTGTGATGTGATGAGGTTTGTTTGGTGTAGTTTCTAGTTATGTGTTACGATGACAACTCACCAGGGGGCGCTGCTGTATACACTATATCTTCTAAATAACTAGCCCGATTTTGATGCAGTTTTCTTTGATAGAATTAGATTTGTTTAGTAAAGTGAGTGTAGTCTTGAAGTCGGTTTTAGAATTTTTTTAAATAATGATTAATAAAAATGTTTTTTGAAAAACGAGATTTTTGTAAATTTGTCATAAATTTCCTTGTATGGTCTTAGTGAAAAAATCCAAATTAGGTTCAAATCATCCGATAGGGAATGCAGAGGTTTGTAGTTTTGGATTAGGATGCTTTTTTTTTATTTGGTGCATGTACAAAAAAAACTACATTTCAAGAGTTTGGTGCTAAGTTCACAGAGCCGTTTTTATATATAATAAACGGAGACACAGATAAACATACAAAATTTCTAGAAATTATTGGAACGGGGTTTGCTATCAATTCGCAGCATCTGCAAACTTTTTTTTTATATATTTATTGTTCAGACTATCGACCCTCTTCAGCTTTATTATATGTATAGATAAATATAACGGTTTTCACTCACGTGTAATTTGGCGTAAGTTGTTTACGCGTTTCGGGTGTAATGACACCCGTCTTCAGAACGTACGTTCTGGGACTGCGGCGGCAGCGCGCAGACTGTATAGTATACTGATCTACAGCTCTTGCAGGAATACCAATGGCAATAGAAATGAACGCATTCTTTATAAGGATGAATGAATAATTTAGACCCACGTGTGGTATAGTACAAATGTGTAACTCGACGCGTCGTTATGAATTTTTTTATTATTTATAAACCACTTGTAATACAATATGACAGAACTTGCAATAAACGTATCTGAATAACCTAACATATGTATGTAATCGAATTTAAATGCTTATTTTAATATCTGTAATTAATTTTTAATTTTAAATCATATATGTATGAATAGTCAATGTAAGACATTGGAAGATCTACTACTGGTCTACTGCAACACAGGAATCTTAAAGCAGTATAAAGAACTCCAAAAGCAAAATCGTTTTTTTTTTAATGAAACTTACAATTTTTAAATATTTATATAAAACTCAAAGGTGACTGACAGACTGACTGACCGACTGACTGACTAATATAGTGATCTATCAACGCACGGCCCAAACCACTGGACAGATCGGGCGAAAATTTGGCATGCAGGTAGATGTTATGACGTAGGCATCCGCTGAGAAAGGATTTTTGAAAATGCCACTTTTAAAGGGGTGAAATAGGGGATGCAAGATTTACTTCTTAATGCGAGCAAAGCCGCGAGCAACCACTAGTCTTAAAATATTTTCGTATATTTGCAGGGTATAATGTCCCGCGACTCCGAGCTGCGGTCGGGCGAGAGCGCGCCCGCCCTGTTCCGCTTCGTACGGTGTCCGGAGTACTTGGCTAGGGGCAGGCAACTGCTGTTCACAGCCGGACTTGGCACTAGGTGAGACTAATATCTCTCTCTCTCTCTCTCTCTTAATATATCTCTATAATAATATACGTATACGCAGCTTTTCTCGCATTGTTTCTGAATAAAAAGTAACTTATGTCACTTCCAAGACCGTAAACAGCATACGCGAAATTATACGTGAGTAAAAACCGTATTAATTACATGTCATATTGGTAAGAATGTCTCAAGAAACTTTTAATAATAAAATATTTCTTTTAATTTTTTTGTTCACAGAGGCACCGGAAGGATCACCCAAGTCTTCCCCTACGTACCTTGAAAATGAAAACTGTTACTTTTGGCGATAAGTCAACCCTTTTTGATGCGGTTTGCGGTTGCGCACCGAATTTCAACAACGAAAATTGATATTTTCGATACTTTTGACAAGATTTGTATAAAAATTGTTCATTATCTTTTTTTTTACAAAAGTGGGTCTGCTCTTGACCACTAAAACCTACTTTTGACATTAAGAAATAAAAAAATCGCATACCAATTTTATTAATATTTTTAAACTGATACCATATTTATTAACAAAACGGGTCTACGCTTGACCGCAGTATGTCTTGAAAAATAATATTTGACATGATAAAAAAAAAAATCGCATAAGTACTTTTTTTTTACTAAAATGGGTTTTCACGTTACCACATTTTGTCTTACAGTAAGCAATACTGGTCCAAAATGTAGTGTAGCTTACTCAATAAAAAAATGGATTTAAACACATTTCTCTAGCTTTAAAATTTAACTAGAAAAAATAAATGAATAGAAAGAATATAAGAAATATATATAAAGGGACATTTACATTAACATTTAACATTAATTAATTTTTAGGAACATTTTATTCTAGCATTTTCATAAAAAATGACATATAAAATAATTAAAACAATATAAAATGTATGATTTTGCAGTATTTATAATAAAATATGTTTTCATACCTGTCTGAGTTGGTAGTATGCCTGTCTTTAGTGCCTAGGGTCACAGGTTCTATTCCCGCACAACACAACTATTTGACCATTTTCAATATGCAATTATTTGTATTGGGTCTGGTTGTTTCTATGTATACCTAATATGTATGTATTTACAAAAAAAAATGGTTTTATGATATCCGTTATCTAGTACCCACGACACAAGCGTTTGTTAAGTATGGGGCTAGATGGCGCTGTGTGCAATGTCAAAATATATGTTAATTTAGGTTTAGAATTTGTCCCTTTATATGATATGTAAGTCAAAATTTTAAATAAAATTTAGTTGACATGTAAAAGTAGTATTTAAAAATTTACTAACGTAGTAATTTTTTACCAAAAGGTAGGTATTAATGTTTTACACTTACAATTTAATTCTTCTTTGGCACCGCCTTTCATGTATTTTAATTATATAATATATTTAATAATGTAAAAAAATACATATTTATATATATATATATATATATACAAAAATATAATAGAAAAATCGTAGGGATTTCAATTAATGACTAATCTACAGAACATAAAAAGTATGTACTTAAAATAGGTAAAAAAGGGACAAAAATATGTTATTTTGCTCGAAAAATGACATCTATTTAACATAAATAAGTTTGAAATTTGTGAAACGTATTTTTAAGTTTTTTTTTTGGTAGATAGATACTAAACAAATTTAGGTTATTTTTTTTCTTCAAATTAATATTAGTAATATGTTTAAGCTTATCGCTAAAAGCGATTTCTTCCAGCGACGCAATATGATAGATTTTCTTTAATTTTTTTAAACAATTTAAATGAAATAAATAAAATATCTTTAACTATAACATATTTTAGTTTAGTTTATAAAAAACACTTATATAGAGTTGCTGGTAACTAAAATAAATCACACCATGAAAGATAAATTTAATAATAAAGGCGAAAATTTATTTTTATTCCTTTACATTCAAGCGGCTGGACCGTTTCGGGTTAAATTTGGCAAATATAATGCCCTAACAAAGAAACTATTTTACATTCCGTGGAAAGACCTGGGCGCCCACCACGATGTATCTGCACAAGAGAACTCCCTAGCGATTTAATTCTGCGGGGGAGTCACGACCCTCAGTCATGAGGAAATATATTTTTGACACAGATTTCTTTTATAAGTTACCAGTAACTCTTTATATATTAAAATATTAGAAACAGTACAATGATTGTGCTTTAATTAGTTAATTTTTTTTACTTATTTTGTTAAGTCAAGTCGCGGTGCAAGAAGAATTGTGAAGAAAAACACTCATTTTAACCGACTTCAAATAAGGCGGTTACTAATCCTTCTGAAAGTTAGTTTTACTTATAAAAGAAAGATAAAAAAGAGTTTGTAAAAAATTGTAAAAGTCCTAATTTTATAACTCGTAAATATACAAATTAACAGTGTTTTTTGACATTTCAGTTACAAGCTGACTTAACGACTATTAGCATGTCAAAAACAAATTTATATTCTAAATGGACTTCTGGCTTAATTGATAGCTTTCTGATCAAAAGGTCGCAGGTTCTATTCCTGCGAATTACATTTTTTGTATCAAATTCTATATTTTTTGTGTTGATGGGTGTTTTTATGTATGTATAAAATATATGTACAAAAATTGCACATACATATGTAAGTTATGTGAAACCACGTTTTACATATATATTATAAATCTAAAATGAAGCAGTGATTAATAGAAAAAAAATGGTATATGTACCTTCTAGGTAAGCGTGTTACACCCTAGGCTGCAGCAATGCTTAACATCAGGCAGGCTGTAGTTAAAACGGCAGAAACATATATAGAAACTGATCACATGTTTATATAACTTTATAAGTTCTATTTATAAAGTTATAAACATTTGTTTGGCAAAAAAAAATGTATATTTTAAACTTTATTGGAAATGAGCAAAAATAATCTCGACCGGTAGGATTCGAACCTGCGTTATCCTGATTACACGTCAGAATGCCAAAACCTTTCCAATAAAGATAAAAATAAACAACTATAGATATAGTGCGGGATTAGCACTTGACCAAATCACTACATAGTATAAAGCAAAGTCGCTGCCCGCGTCTGTCCCTATGTCTGTATGTATGCTTTTTTGATCTTTAAAACTACGCAACGGATTTTGATGCAGTTTTTAATAGATAGAGTGATTCAAAATGACTGTTTGGTTTGTTTTAGAATGTAAATCATTATTGTCTCTTTATACTTTTAACAAGATGAAAGTAAAGTGCGGTCGCATAATACAAAGAATATTTACGATTCCGTGGGTTGGATGACACGTTAAATTGTAGGTCACGGCTACTTGTCTTAGTACAAACTTAGTTAAGCCACGTCAGAGGCCCTAAAGGCGTGAAACTCATGACTTTAGATATTGGTTATTTGTTCTCATACTAAAAGAAGAAGAAAATACATGTTTTTTTTTCTTTTTCCTTATTTTTTTTTACAAAATTCTTTGTTCTCTGCGACCGGATTATACTCTAACAAAGATCTTAAAGCCGAGCTTTAAATTAAAACAACTGGTTTGTATTATACAAATTTAATCTCACCAACAATATTGTAACTTGCACATGTGAGTGAATTAAACACTTTAATGATAATGTTTGTTCTTTTATTTCTTCATAGTGTAATTAGGGATTTTATAATTATTAATACATAGTTAAAATTGAAGTAATGTATTATTTTTTATTTATTTGTTATTTGCAACACGTTTAAAACTAATACATTATTTTTATTTAGTTACTCTTTATACAAATATGTATTCTACATTTCAAGTACATACTTTTACAAATATAAAAATACAATGAAAATAACATCATATTATGTAAACATCAATTAGTAGTTGTATCATTTTGTAGTATTAGCACATTAGTATATTTTTATGTATTACGTAGTATAATATACATATGTAAGTATGGGTTTGAGTACTTTATTATTATTTTAAATGTTTATGTTTATTGTTTAAGATTTTATAGTCAAATTTCATGTGCTCGTTATTGTACACCCCGTCTAGTCTTTTTTTTTATATTTTCCTCTCCATCCTACGGTTGCCTGGAAGAGATCGCTTTTAGCGATAAGGCCGCCATTTGTGGCATTAGTTTTAATTAATTTTTTCCGTTTTGTATTATGTTTTTTGTGTCCAATAAAGTATCAATCTATCTATCTATCTATCAATTATGACTATTATAATAGGCGATAACAAATATTTTGTAAAACTTAAGATATTGTTTCATGTAAAATATATAAATATTATGTCCATTATCTAGTACCTACGACACAAGCATTTGCTTAGTGTGGGGCTAGATGGCGCTGTGTGCAATGGAATACTTTTTATAAATCTATATTTACTTCCTTATATCAATATCTGAAGTCATTTTTCTGACCGAACAGTTCTAAAGGTAAATACGGTGATGTTTTCAAATAGTTAGGATCAAATTCTTGATTATAATTTTGTAAATAGTCAAAAGTATAGTCATTTTGTTTGTATGTTTGAGGGTAGCATCTTTGATCTCTGAATACATTTAAATCTGGCATCTCATAGTTCTTGCAGGAAGTGATTTCGTTTCTGTAACAAAAAAAACATTGTTTTAACCATCTAATCAAGAGTTTATTGTATTTGTCATACATGAAGCGCTTGTAGCTCAGCTAGCGGAGGCAATCGCATGCGTGCACCAATGTTAAGCAACGGTCGACGCGGTCAGTACGCGGATGGGTGACCGAAAAGTGGCATTCCATTTTGGGCGCGTCCGTGGTTCGGATGACGCGTTAAATTGAAGGGGCCGGCTGTATATCTAATACCGCAGTCGTCAAGCCATGCCAGAGGCCTTTAGGGTGGCTTGATAGACTCTCGACACCAGAGTTGGCCACTCGCTTTTGATAAGAAGAGCATATTTTTTTGAAGTTAAAATCTGCAGCCTTTCGTATTATAACAGTAATATTATTATGGGAAAAAATAGATAATTAAGTAATTATAAAGGCGAAATTTTTTATTGTTTATTTTCCGTGGAAGGTTTTTGGAAGGACCTTGGGCGCCCAGGTCCTCTAACGAACTAATTCTGTAGGGGAGTCACGACCCTCAGTCACGAGGAAATACAACTCAAAAAGGGAGAATGATGGCTGACACTTTAGTGGGTGCATATGAAATAAAGTTTTTTTTTTCTAAACCCGATAGTGACTGTAACTTTTTATATTCTAAGTTCTCTAAAAAAGTTAAGTTCAACAGACGTATCCTCGCTTGCTTGGTTACGCTCATTTGCCATTTCCTCTTTATTATAGCTGTCACTTTTTCCATGGTCTGATGTGTTCGTAGTTTTCTTTTGTTCTATCTATTTCTTTATAAATAAATAAATAAATGACATTATTAACTTTTAGTCCATACACAAAACATACACAGCTTGAATTGATAAAATTGATTAAACATAATGGAAGCAATAAGAAAATTAATAAATGGGCATATATTTATAAGTAGGTAAGTAATTACTCTAAATAATCACTTAATTGTATTGATTACATTGAAGTCTAATACTTAAAGCAAAAATAGTCGCATAACACAGATACTTTTAATACTCACAAAATAAATACTTAATCTATACTAATATTATAAAGCTCTTGTTTGTTTGTTTGAACGCGCTAATCTCAGGAACTACTGGTGCGAATTGAAAAAATATTTTTGTGTTGAATAGACCATTTATCGAAAAAGGCTTTAGGCTATATAACATCACGCTGCAACGAATAGGAAAAAACGGGGAAAATTATTCATCTTTGAGGGCTTCCGTTGCGTGCGCTGCGAAAACGGTTCAAGTTGTGGGTAATAGCTATAATTTATAAAGCTGAAGAGGTTGTTTGCAAAAATAAATATGATGCCAAAAGTAACTATTCCACGCGGACGAAATCGCGGGCACAGCTAGTTGTTAGATAAAATTTAATCTGTAAAATGTGTCTCTTTGTTTATCATTACTGTTATTATATGTAGCTATATTGTATTCTCTCTCTAAATCATACTTTTGAAATTATTAATCTCCACATTTAGATCAAGCCGTGTACACATGTTTTGGAATTTGTTCTGGATCGAAACCAGCTGAAAATGTATATTCAGTCACCTACTTAATTAAGAAACATATTCTGTTTTGTGTGCCATAATAAATAAATAAATAAGTGAGACAGTTAAGTAGTGAACGCACCCATGCCCCGCGAGTAAGAAGGCTCTGGGTTGCACGGCGATGACACCGTCTCCATGCTGGCAGAGCAGCTTAGCCAGCGACATCTTGCGGATTTGTAGAAGTTGATCTGGAAGGAGACAAGAAATTACTAGTACTTAATTAGTATTTTATATTATATAGTTATCAAACCTTATCAAAGGCCTTTAGGGCTTGATAAACTTTCGACACCAGAGTTTGCCACTTTCATTCGATAAAAAAAAAATATTTCATCACAGTTTATGCAAGAAGACACCCGCAGTTTCGCTCACATAATTTCGGAATAAAAAGTAGCATGTCACCGTTTACTCCCACCTGTTCTGTATCTCATATTATCTAAGAGTAGGTACATACCAAAAACCATGATGATTCAGCCATTTTTGTGTAATGCGCACACAAATAAACAGACAAAAATCTTAAAAACTTTTGAAATGTGTTCTGTTGTCGATTTAAAGTATACCCATTAAACATGTTTTTTTTCGGATATGTTCTATGTAGGTACAGATTTTTTACCTTATTTAGCTATGGTGGCTTATTTACACTGTACTAGCAATATCTAGACAACACTTGGCCGATATACTTCATATTTGCACTAATTCAGTGTCTGTTTAGTAGCTATCAGTATGCCAAATTTGGTGACACTAGAACCTATGTTACTCAAGTTATGAACAGAATAGCGTTTGCACTCGCTTCGCTCACCTCTGCTGAAAGCTCCGGGGTGCTGCGTGTTCTCATACCAGAAGCGGTCACTGCGGCGCCAGTAGCGCAGCTGATCCGCCATTAGGCATGCTAGAGTGGGGCCTAGGACCGCTCCTGCGAAGGAAAATGCACATTATTGAATAACTGGGAGACGCCCGCAGCTTCGCTCGCATTATTTTGGGATATTTATTTATTTATACCATTACAATAAATGCACCTTATAGCTACGCCAAATCGTACACTTATGATAAATTGAATCTTAATAAGTACATAAACAATAGCATAATAAAAAGAAAAACTGATAAAGCTTATGTATGACACTTCCGGGACGTCATACTACCAACTTATAAAAATCCATGAAGATCCGTTCAGCCGTTTCTGCGTGATGCTAGTCTAAATAAACAGACAAACAGAGATAAATAGAAACAGATTTTTTCAATGATCTTCAATGTACACACAGCGACCGGTTACAGCTTTATTATACGTATAGTTGAATAATGAAAGAAAGAAATAATATATTTATTGAGACATACAAACTTACTAAACATACATGCAACTCAACAGAATGAAATGAAATGAAAATGAAAAAAATGAAATTAAAATTATTTATTTTGCGACAAGAAATTACGTACCTTACGTACGAACACATTCAGGAAAGTAAGAAAGTACTTAATGCTGATGGCACAGGGCCACCAGCGCTGACATAATAGGCAATAACAATGTAAATTGGATAAATGGAAGCGCTGAGAAGGGCGATAGGTAAAATTATTTATCTATTTGAAGTAAGTAGGTATCTCGACTGAGCTACTGCAACTAAAAGCTTAAAACCAAGCTTCTGTTTCTAGGCTCAAAATAATTACACACAATGCCATAACTTAAATAAATAAATTAAGCCTTTATTACTGTTTAAATACAATTTGATTAGGTATCTATTCTATTAATAAACTATTTACCTAGATTAGACAGCTTGTCCGTCGACAAAGGCCTCGTCCAAAGCTAGATAAAGCTCAGCTAGCGGAGGCAATCGCATGCGATTACCAATGTTGACGTGGTCAGTACCTACGCGGATAGGTGACCTAAAAGTGGCATTCCATTTTGGGCGCTTCCATGGGTCGGATGACACGTTAAATTGTAGGTCCCGGCTGTTTGTCTAGTACGGCAGTCGCTAAGCCATGTCAGAGGCTGCTTGATAAACTCTCGACACCAGAGTTGGCCAGTCTCATTCGATAAGGAGGAGGAGTGATAAGTTTACCTTGCATAGGCTTCTCAACAAGTATGGCCGCCATCAGATCGATGTCATCTGGATGTTCATAGTGCAGCGCCAGAACTTCCACTTGCTGGAACAATGTAGGTCAATCACTACATAGTCATAATTCAGGGGTCTTCAAATCTAGAGTTAATAG
Organism: Macaria liturata; assembly: GCA_964023185.1. Lineage (NCBI taxonomy): Eukaryota > Metazoa > Arthropoda > Insecta > Lepidoptera > Geometridae > Macaria > Macaria liturata. Next base: position 10,778,696 of record OZ026807.1, on the reverse strand, counting down.
GTATCTTCAAGGTAGGCGTGTTACACCCTAGGATGCAGCAATGCTTAACATAACGCAGGCTGTAGTCAAACGTAAACCTACCGCACGTAAAAAAAACTTAGTTTGTAGCAAAGTCGCTGCCTACGTCTGACTCTATGTATGTACTCGTATGTATGCTTAGATCTTTAAAACTACACAACGGATTTTGATGCAGTTTTTAATACATAGATAGAGTGATTCAAGAGGAAAGTTTATATGTATAATAACGCTTGCGAAGCGGGCAAAACCTAGTAATAAATAAACAATGAAATATTTTGATACCATAGAAGAGTGAAGTCAAAGTTTGTATTGCGACAGTTGCCGCTGAAAATAAGACAAAAAATAAATTTTGGATTGTCTACCTTAACGCGGGGTGCTATGTGAAATCGATATTTCATAAAAATCAAATAAAATAGAAGTATAGAGCTAATTTTTTTTTGTTTGTTTAATTTTGATTCAATGTTAAGGTAATAAAAAACGCCAAAACACGATTACGTATCTTTTGCACGATAGATTATTTTTTTGAAAAATAGTTGTTTTAATATTTTTCAACTTTTTTTCCAAAAGTAGTACAGAAATTTAAACCAATTTTATTATATCTAAAAGATAATGTTAATGTTAATATTATTTAGAGGAGTAAAAAGCCATAAATAGAATATTCTGAATTGCTGATTTTATATGAATTTATTTCGTCAAAAACGTCTGCAAAACTGCTCAAATTGTGCAAAATTGTTTGCGTGTGGACAAGACCCGTCGGCCGGAGCTATGCGCGCGATGCTCGCCCTTGCTCTCATGTTAATACGGCGTGGAGTTGCATGCGAAAAAGCAACTGTAGGCATTTTTCCAAGCGCAAAGCGTTTCCGGGTGAAATATCGTAGCCTTAAGGACTATGAAATACCGCTTAGCGGTGAAGGAAAATATGGTGAGGAAATCGACATGTTTGAGGACCAAATCCAAGGACATGTGTCTTCCGTGGAAGGACCTGGGCGCCCACCACGAAATACATAATCTGCTCAAGAGAACGCTAGCGAATTAATTCTGCGGGGGAGTCACAACCCTCAGTAATTAAAATAATTATTACCTTCCTATCCATCCACCCAAGCAGATCCTTGAACTTGTGAGCCGGTGTGAGTCCACACGCCTGTCTGTACCGCTTGTACGGGGGCAGGCCTAGGTCGCGCCCTTTCATGATGTCGTTGGCAACCACGTCTGACGCGAACTGAAGACGACCTAGGATTCTTTCCGCTACCTGCAGACAAAAAGTAATTTTTGCATGGAACATCACCCGGTAGGTAAATGAAAAATGAGAAAGAAAATGTATATTTTTTTCTTTCTCATTCTTCATTTAGCGGGTTATATAGGTATAGCCTGTACTTATGTGTAAAAAATGTGAAATTAAAATGTTTTACTTTACTTTACTTAAATGTTGATTCAATAAGTAACTCTTATTCAAGTACATATTTATTTTAGGCTGCTTTTTTATCACGGATAAAAGTGGCCATTTTGAATCCGTTTGAGTGATTGGGATGAAAATACAGGTTTAAAAACTACCTAGGATAGTAAACAAGGGTATTTTATAGTTATTGATATTTATTATTTTTGACGTTTCACCCATTCCACGTCCAGTAATAGTGACTTTTTTTACACATTTTAGTCATTTGACATACCTACTTTAGTCTATTGACACATTTTAGTTTTTGACATAATTTAGTCATTTGAAAAACTAAAGTCTTTTGACACATTTTAGTTTTTACCTCCGCTTTAGTTTGCTACACCATAAGTGTGGTACTCACATCCGGGTCCACTACATCATCCGCGGCCGCCCCAGCCTGTCTGAACACGCCCTGCGTCATGCCTTCTATAGTTCCATTCAGAGGCAGCGCTCCGGTGCGGAGGTTGAAGTCAACCAATTCGACTGAACCGTAGATGCGGCCATCTTGTTTGTATAGACTGGAAGAAGAGGAAATTGTTAAAAATAATTATTATAAAGCAAGTTACTGAGTTAGTATATAGGGAGTGGAGTTTCTTTGTGTCGGAGGTCAGGGTCCACTTTGGGTCGCAGCGCCACATTAGTACCTAAGTCACCTTTACATACCTACATATCTTTTTATAGGTTATTTCCATTTAAAAGGTTCGCAAACCTTTCTATTTATAACATAAGGTTTTACGTACCTACTTTAGGTACATAATATTAGGGATAGGTACATTTTTATTCTCATTTAGTATCTTTGAACAACAAATCAATGCGGTTAGTAGAATTTAGCATACATTTTAACATGTGCAAAAAACAAAACGGCTAGGATGATCAGGTATTATTATTTTAAATACATTTAAGGCATCTTGGGACAGCTACCTATACTCTTGAGATTGTGGTTGTATCGTATATCCGATTCATGATATAATTTTGTTGAGGTAATTAGGTATGTATGCACAGTCATGCATAAGCAGGTAGGTATGTCTTTAAGGCATGTCAAAGTTCCTTCGGGCGGCTCGAAAACTCTCGACACTAGAGTTAGCCCCTCGCATACTTACTTCAGCCTCCCTTCTTGTACAGTGTGAAACCACCTCGTCCCCGCCACATACTCCAAGCTTACTCTTGGCTCCAATGTTGCCTTGTAGTCTGCCACGTGGCCGGCGCCGGGGAATATTATCTTGTTGGCCACTAGAAAGTCCCAGCCTGCAATAAATTGGACCAACATAAATACCTATATAAAACTCAAAGACTGACTGACTGACTGATAAAGTGATCACACGCACAGCCCAAGCCACTGGAAGGATTGGGCTGAAATTCGGAATGAAATTATATGTTATGACGTGGGCATCCGCTAAGAAAGGATGTTTGGAAATGCTGCTTTTAAAGGGGTTCACCCCTTTAAAAGCAGCATTTCATAGGGGATGCAAGTTTTACTTCTTAATGCGAGTGAAGCCGCGAGCACCCACTAGTATCTATAGGTATATATAAAAGAAAGTAGTGTTAGTTACACCATTTATAACTCAAGAACGGCTGAACGGATTTAGCTGAAAATTGGTGGAGAGGTAGCTTAGAACCAGGAAACGGACATGGATGGAGGATACTTATGACCGTCTCTTCTTTTTTTATTGAACTGATTAAAATTCAAAATCTGCTTATATTATATTATCTTATTATTTATTGCCTCTAAGGTGGAACAGAGTTCGCCGGGTCAGCTAGTATTTACTAAAAGAGAGGCATATGCCCAGCAATGGGTGATAACGGACTGATGATGATGATGATTAATCATATATTATTTTTAAGTAGCAAAATTGTACGTTTAAGCGGCGCCACTGTCGATTTTTTCACAATTTATTGTTTCAATCAGTTATCAAGCTAAAATTCCAACAATTTGATTAAAAGAAAAAAAAATGCTTTATTAGCGGTGACAAGCGCCATCTAGCGAGCGTTAGTTTACTACTTTTAATAGACTAGAAAATAAGCTCATTTTAGAAAAAAAAAACTTACCTAAAACCTCAGGCATCAATTCATAATACAATATCTGGTTATAGTAAGCGATATTGATCTCTCGTGCAGTGTAATACAGTCTATTATCGTCCCAGCATGGATTCAACTTGCTAAGTTCGGCCGCTATGTGGTTGTGACTGCGGTAGAACCATAGAAACACTAGATTCAGACCTAGAACTGAGTTTGCTCCTGCTACGGCTGGAAATAATATAAAAATATCACGTTAAAATTACGTTTAGAAAGAAAGAAAGAAAGAAAATATATTTATTGAGACACACACAAAACTTTAACCTATTTACTTACTAAACTTACATGCTAAGAATGTTTAAGTAAATTTACTTACTTTTGTTCTACTTAAATTTTAAAAAGAAACCATTCAGACGAATCGAGAACCTGCTTGTTTTTGAAGTCGGTAAATCTATAACTATACTCTATACATACAAAAATCAGGAATGTTTAGGTATATGTGTATGTAAACTATGTGGTCACTGACTGTACTTTTGTTCGGGTCTGCTTCTCTATAATATCTACCATGATAGAGCGACGGATCATACCAATTCTTGGCATGGAGGTAGTATAATTTCTCACTTACGAGCATCATGGCACCTCCTCTCTAGCGGCGGTACATTGTTGACACAGACAGTGTCTCCATCCAGCGGCCGTTACTTGCCATTGACAATCTCTGCTTTAAATCGACCTCCTTTATACTGTTTTTTACAACTAGTTTTTTCCTATGTGCGGGCCTCAAGGTGCCCGCGTCATTGTGTTATAATAATATTAATATAAAAGAGAATCATTTATAATAAAATGAGAGTGTTTTTGTTAGTGTCTATTAAGTACTCATTCTACACTAAGTACTAAAAGTGAGTGATGGATAATTGTATTTTTGGTATGTATATTGTATAAAGTACTACACAAAAAGATTTTTTCAAATCGGACCAGTAGTTCCTGAGGTTAGCGCGTTCAAACAAACAAACAAACAAACTCTTCAGCTTTATAATATTAGTATAGATATTAAAAAAAACACTTACGAGCATCATGGCACCTCCTCTCTAGCGGTGGTACATTGTTGACACAGACAGTGCCTCCATCCAGCGGCCATTCCTTGCCATTAACAATCTCTGCTTTGAGACGACCTCCCTTGTATTCACGGCCTCTGTTGGCGCCTCGGAGCTCGTGCCCGTATACTATGGAGAGGTCTAGCATTGGTGCTGCTGTGTTTATCTGGAATCATATAAATACACAGAAATCTAAATAAACGTGCGTTCTGGGACTTCTGGGGACTCTGCGCGCTGCCGCGGTCCCAGAACACACGTTCTGACGATGGGTGTCATTACACCCGAAACGCGTAAACAACATACGCGAATTACACGTTTCACTCACGTTTACCGTTTAGTTACATATTGATAAAATGTCTAACGAAAGTTTTAATATTAAAATATTACATATTTATCCAAATAATGAGAATCAAACTTGAACGACTACTAGGTTGTAGTCGTACTCACAACAATTATAAAGTAAAAATCTTAGAGCATTCACTTAAATTAGATATTCTGTAGGTACCTACAATATGTTTGCTTTATCCTTGTAAGTAGATATTTGGTGTCGAGAAATGTCACATAATAAGCCTTTTTCTTGATTCAGAATCTACCGAGTACCTACCTAGTTTTTTTATAAGATATAAGATCCATCGGATTTTGATAGAGTTATTATGGAGGGTCAGACAGCGGGAAGCGAAGTTGTGTTATATTATATACCACACAGCCCGGGCGCTGGTATGTGTCTGCTCGCGTCAGGTTAATGCAGCGCACGTTGCTGCGACGCTCGACCGATTATGATGAAACTTTCACTGTTTCTCAATGCGTTGATGCCTCTATCTCAGAAACTACTGCACCGATTTTAATGAAACTTTCACTGTTGTCTGAGTTGAAACACGCTTAATATAATTTACAATAGATCCATTTCGACACATTTATAGGTTTTTGAGTAATCTTTGGTCAAGAATACACTTACAAAATGTTGCCATGTGTGTTAAGAGCCTATCATGAAAAACATCTATGATTGGCCTGTTAGCTTAGTTGGTAGTGGCTCTGCCTTCTAATCTAGAGGTCGAGGGTTCGATTCCCACATGACACAAGTATTTATGTACTTTAAAAAAAGTATAATTACTTGTGTTGAGTCTGGTCATTTGTATGTATAATAAGTATGTATTTAGAAAAGAAAAGTATATAAGTATTATATCCGTTATCTAGTACCCACGACACAAGCGTTTGCTTAGTGTGGGGCTAGATGGCGCTGTGTGCAATGCCCCGGAATATTTATTTATTTTTATTTATCCATCATCATCATTATCATCTCACCCGTTCCGGCTGTACATCGTCCGGCACACAGCCCAGGCGCTGGTATGTGATTGCTCGCGTCAGGTTCATGCAGCGCACGTTGCTGCGACGGAGGTGGAGGTCGTCGTCTTTTACCTGGAGTTAAAGTGGTTTAAAAGTTGTTTTATACATATACCGTCTTATAACAAAACGCGGTTTAAATATAAGTCTAGTACTTTGAAAATAAAAAGTGTGTTCTTGTTGTTCAAACATCACATACAAACAATCAAAATGTCAACTTCAAATTGGAACCTTGAATTAATGACAAGGATTTTCATCCCTCTCTTTCTCTCATTGGTAACATTTAGTCGATTTGATTTAAGGTATGGTAGAAGAAAACAAATTTTGAACAACAAGAACGGACTGCATATTTTAAAAAGTTCTGGACTAATAGTTAAAGCACATTTTGTAATAAGAACCCATTGTTGCTGAAAAGGGTAAAAAAATCTGTACACAAAAGATATTTGAAACAAAATGTTTGAGTTTAGTTTAAATCTATAACAGAACCCGTTTCAGCAGTTTTTGGAATTTTTATCTGTTTATTTGGTTGGGCGTCAACCAAAAACAGAAAAATATAAAAAATGAGAGATATTATGTTACCTGTACAGGAATACATCGAGGGTCCTGGTCTCCCCCGGGCTCACAGCAGGTTCTAGTCACAGCCACATAGTTCACTGTGTCGTGCACTGATGTTATATCACCTGGAGAGGACAATAACAAATTAAACCATCCAGCGTGGTAATGCGGCCAGTATGCTGGGCTCGCTGCTGTGTGGCTGTGAGAACTTAAACCATCTTTAAAATTTTCATCGTGGTGGGCGCCCAGTTCCTTCCACGGAAGACACATGTCCTCGGATATTGTGATCCTCAAACATGTCGGTTTCCACACGATGTTTTCCTTCATCGCTAAGCGAGTGCAAATCCACACATAACTTGAAAATACATGTCATTGGTGTAGGGCCGAATTCGAACCAGGATGGATTGAAAGCAGACACTGGAACCGCTAAGCCACACTCGCTACACAAGCTAAGCAGTAAGTACGAAAAATCAAGTATTCCATGATTTTCCATTAAGTTATAGTTATGGTCATTATAAGCAGGGTTCAATTGAGGTGTCAAAGTTTGGTAGTGACAAAATCTTTTTATTTATAAAAAAGTATAGTAGTGTCATGATGATTGTACATACAATAGTAAGTATTCTTACCAATGAGCTAGCATTATAAAGAGACACAATCTCAAAATAAAAAGCGCAGGAAAGTGTCCGAACGCTAACATCGTCAGCGAGCGCAAACAAAACACTGCTTATCTCTTTCGCTCTTACATATTAATTATTTAAAGAACACGCAAAAGAGATAGGTAATCCAAAAGTCTGCTCAACGAGTAGCGTGGGCAGAGTTTTGGCTCGGACATTTTTTTCGAGCGTTTGTGACTCTGTATAATCCTAGCTCAATGATTCTTACCAGTAACAAACACGTTGTAGTTAGCCAGCATGTGTGTGAACTTGTCACTAGGTCGTCTACCGTCGGACACTAGATCCACGCGGAGAGGACGGACTAATGGCAGGGGCTTGCCGGACTTTGAGGCGCGGAGAGAGCCACCTGTCGAAATAGTAAGTAAAATATGGATTCTCTCTTTGAGTCGTATTTCCTCATGACTGAGGGTCCTGACTCCCCCGCAGAATTAATTCGTTATGGGAATTTTCTTGGGCAGATACATCGTGGTGGGCGCCCAGGTCCTTCCACGGAAGACACCTGTCCTCGGATATTGTGGTCCTCAAACATGTCGCTGTCCTCACGATGTTCCCTCACCGAAAAGCGAGTAAGCGAGTGCAAAACCACACATAACTTGAAAATACAAGTCATTGGTGTAGGGCCAGATTCGAACCAGGGTGCGTCTGGATGAAAAGCAGACACAGGAACCGCTGAGCCACACTCGCTTATATAGATAATATAGATTACACTAAATTAAGAAACACCAACAGACAAAAACACAATTAACACACACAAAACTTACACGGCTGGGGTAGTGTAGATTATTACACCCAACATCCATGCGACGGGGACAGCCATACGAAACCGATATTTAGTATTTATTATGGCATAAAGATAAAGATAAGATAAATTATCTTTAAGAAAGTTGTAACATATATATTATGCGAGTATAAGAACTAATATTGTAGAATATGCTTCACAAATTACAATATCTGGTCAAATTTAATTTATTACATTTAGATTTAATTATAAAACTTTAGAAGGTCTAGTTTTATTCATAAAATAATGTAATTTTTTGTTATTAAAATCATGTCAAACATAATGTCAATATGTATATACTTACTGTTTCGTGGAAGATTAACATTATTAACACTGGTACATATTGTCAAAAATCAACTAGTGTTAAAACTGTAGTAGTGCCAAAATTCATAATCATAATCATTTATTTGCAGAATATAGGTTTTACAGAGTTGTTCACAGATAAGATGTTGACCGCTACATTCTCACCCATAGGGCGTGCAAAATGGTTTCACAAAGTATGAAATTAAATTTAAATTTAAATGCCAATAAAATCAATTAAAATTAGGTAAGTAGGTACATCATAAAATTTATGATATTATTATGATATAAAATTTATGATATAAAATTATTTTTGAATGACATTAAATGTCAAATAGTTACATCATTCAAAAATAATTTTATGGAATATTAACACTTTTCCAATAAAAACACTCTAGAGTCGTTTTTGAAATATAGCTTCAGACTTGATTTCTTTGATGGTCGCAGGGAGCTTGTTGTATATTTTTATGCCCATATTGAAAATGCTGTTTCCATATTGTACAGTCTATGTTTTTCTGTGCAGAGTCTGTTGTTATATCTTGAGCTTTTTAATATTTTAAATTTATGCAGATGGTTCCTTGTCATAAGTGATGCTTCATATATGTATATTGATGGAAGGGTTAAGATTTTGAGATTTTTGAATTGTGGGGCACATGATTCGGTCTGGCGGAGTCGACAGATTGCACGAATACATTTATTTTGTGCTTTAAAAGCAGCTTCCCTTTCTGTTGCATTTGCCCAAAACAGAACCCTTTATTTTAAAGTTGAACTCACAACTTTCTTAAGTAGGTATAGAGTTCAGTATTGTCACGTTGGTAGTGTCAAAAACTGATAAGTTTTAAAACACAAGTAGTGTCACCTGGTCCAAACTCAGGGGCCAGCATCCTCCGGTAGGGCGTCAGAGTAGTGCCACGGCTCGGGTAATGTAGATTATTACACCCACCATCCTAACGATAGAGTTCAACCATACGAAATCAGTATATAGTACTTAGGTATATATCTATACTTACAATATCGTGGAAGTCTAGTAGTGCCAAAATTCAGTAGTCTCAGGCTCTTAGAGTCAAGAATCAGTTAGTTCCACCATACGAAACCAATATATTATTATATTACATAAATATACTTACAATATCGTGGAAGTCTAGTAGTGCCAAAATTCAGTAGTCTCAGGCTCTTAGAGTCAAGAATCAGTTAGTTTCACCATACGAAACCAATATATTATTATATTACTTATATATACTTACAGTACTGTGGAAGTCTAGTAGTGCCAAAATTCAGTAGTGTCACGGTGGTCGTGTCAAAAATTATACCTAAGTTTTAATGTGACTAGTAAGCCTGTGACTACTGCACAGGCTCTTAGAGTCAAGAATCAGTTAGTTTTTAAAACTTTAGTAGTGTCACCTGGTCCAAACTCAGGGGCCAGCATCCTCCGGTAGGGCGTCAGAGTAGAGCCACGGCTCGGGTAGTGTAGATTGTTACACCCACCATCCATACGGCGGGGTCCCCTTGGATCACAAGCTTCAACTTCTATGGCACAGTAACTAAAAGTGAAAAAATATATTACACTAGTGGGTGCTCGCGGCTTCGCTTGCATTATCTAAATATATAAAACTGACGACTGATTGACTAACTGCTACTGATATAGGTAGTGATCTATCAACGCAAAGCCCAAACCACTGGACGGATCGGGCTGAAATTTGGAATGAAGGTAGGTAGATGTTACGACATACGAATAGGCGTCCGCTTACAAAGGATTTTTGGAAATGCCATTTTTAAAGGGGTGAAATAGGGGATGCAAGTTTTACTTCTTAATGCGAGCGAAGCCGCGAGCACCCACTGGTCACTACATGGTATAAAGAATAGTCGCTTCTATCGTCTGTATGTATGCTTTGATCTTTGAAACTACACAACGCATTTTAATGTAGTTTTTTCAAAGATAGAGTAATTCTAATTGAAGGTTTGTATGTAAAATGCGTGCAGAAAACTAGTTACGGAATAAAAAGTAGCCTATGTCACTCCCAGGACCTCATACTACCTACATACCAAAAATCATGATGACCCGTTCAGCCATTTTTGCGTGATGCGCGTTTAAATAAATAAATATAATGCATAGCGATATGTAATCGTATTATCTTAAAATAAATATGTAAATAATTAGTAATAATTTATTCTTAATAATATAATGTAAATATTTAACATCTCTATTTCATTAACCATTGTTGAAATACTTTATTTACAATAATAAAATATAAAAACAAGGGAAGAAAAACTAAACATACCTACTACTACTAACTACTTACTACAAAAAAAGGCACTTAGAAAATCTTTAGAAAAGTCTAAAGATAATCTAAGTGCTCCAGCCCACTACCAGAGGGCAGCGTGCCCATCATACTGGCCGCATTACCACGCTGGATGGCAATGCTGATACGTTGAGCCAGAAAAAGGCCAGCATTTTGGTCATGCGTCGCGTCAACCAAGCGCGTTAACCATTGAGTATTATAAGTGGCGCCGCCCCATTTTCCTACACCTTTTGGTTTTGGTATACAAATATAGATTGAACGACTATGAACGCAGAATAATACAGTAAGTAACTGTTTCTCGTAATTTTGTACTTCTCATGACAGCACCTAGATGGCGCTGTACCTTGTTAAAACACGCTAACGCTGCAAGTAGATATGTGACATCTTTAATTTTTAATGAACTTGTATGGTAACTAGTTCCTGTTGAGTCGTCGCGCTGCAGAGTCGTCGCGCTGCAAAAGCCGCTCCCTCCCGTGAGGGTGCGTGCGCCGTTCGTCGTGTGCTGCTCCCGAGCGGGAGGTCGACGCGCCTGCACCACCTCCAGGAACCACCGCCTGTCGTCCCGGCGCTATGGAAATGCGCTGCAGCGACAGACACATCACCTCATCACCGCATCACGTCGAACAACGCCGACCGCTGCTGGTACGCCGCCGGACGGGCGACTCGACGTGATCGGAGAACTTCCCCGGGGTCAGTGTGCCCCGGAGCCCAGCCCCTCAAATGAGATTTATCTCGATGAGGTTCCTACCAGCTCCCCTCGGGGACTGGCAGACGACCACGTGACTTGTATGGTATTAAATTAACTTATTAATATAAAATTCCATTATACTTGCCCAGTTGCTTTAATACCTCTTTAGGTCGGTAAGGTAACTGGTCCAAGTTAAATTGATATGGTTGTTTATTCCAGTGTCCAGTATTGAAGGTCCAGCTTAGTGACACACATAATATAGTTGATTATATGTCGTTATTATGTATGTATTTACAAGTATATTAAGTCCTAGTGGACGCCCGCGGCTTCGCTCGTATTATTTCAGGATAAAAAGTAGCCTATGACACTATTTATTTATCGTATGGCATTTTTTTTTTAAATCTCTACTTCATAAATTTATTGTTTTTAAATACGCAATCGCATCTGCAGTTAAGGTTTTAAAATCCTCCATTTGTCCGTCATACTAACGATTATGAACGCAGAATACAGTAACTGTTTCTCGTAAACTTGTACTTCTCATGACAGCACCTAGATGGCGCTGTACGTTGTTAAAACACGCTAACGCTGCAAGTAGCTATGTGACAAATTTATTTTTTAATGATCTCGTATGGTATTATATAATAAAATTCATTTGTAAGTTTTGGAGACTTGCCCAGTTTCTTTAATAATACCTCTTTAGGTTGGTAACTGGTCCAAGTTAAATTTATTGTTTGTTTATTCCAGTGTCCAGTATTGAAGGTCCAGCTTAGTGACATAATATAGTTGATTATATGTCGTTATTATGTATGTATTTACAAGTATATTTAGTCCTAGTGGACGCCCGCGGCTTCGCTCGTATTATTTCAGGATAAAAAGTAGACTCACACGTAAATTAAATGAGGAGCGATAATTGAACAAGCAAGTGCCATGCAAAGACTAATTTTATTCATCTACTTACCATCATTTCCAACTATCTATCAAAATATTAATTGTTATAAATACCCACAACTCCCTTTTTCAATAAAATAAAATTTAACATGCTAATTGAGTTTACACAAGACAAAATCGTTAGTACTTAAGAATTATTAATTATGTTAGAACAATAAGATATTTTGTGATTATTTTAAAATTACATAAATGATCCTCATTATCCTCTTTTAAACAAAAGAAAATATGGTACCAATATAGAAATATTTTTTTTTTTTATTAAAAGTTCATTATGAATTTATTAAAATTATTTTTGCATCGAGCTTGGTTAAATCATTTACAAAATATCTGCACATTTTTTTTTTTGCCACGAACACACACTCTTAAGGCCACGATATTTCACCCGAAAACGCTTTGCGCTTGGAAAAATGCCCACAGTTGCTTTTTCACATGCAATTCCACATGCAAGCAAGGGCGAGCATCGCGCGCATAGCTCCGGCGACGAGTCTTGTCCACACGCAAACAATTTTGCACAATTTGAGCAGTTTTGCAGACGTTTTTGACGAAATAAATTCATATAAAATCAGCAATTCAGAATATTCTATACATGGATATAATTAAATTGGTTTAAATTTCTGTACTACTTTTGGAAAATAAAGTGAAAAATATTTCAAAACAACAATTTTTCAAAAAATAAAACTATCGAGTGAAGTATACGTAATCGTGTTTTGGCGTTTTTTATTGCCTTAACACTGAATCAAAATTATATAAACTGAAAAAAAATTAGCTCTATCTTATATACTTCTATTTTATTTCATTTTTATGAAATGTCGATTTCACACAGCACCCCGTGTTAAAGCCTCACACTACCTACATATATACCAAAAATCATGATGATCCGTTCAGCCAATTTCCGCGATGAGCGTTTATTAAGTACCTATGTATATTATCAATATCTATTGGCACAATACAAAGTTATGTTATGACCAAAAAAACAATATCTAGCCCATGACAAGAATTTCCTTATTAATATTCCGCAAGGTTGTGGAACTCCCCGCCTGACTTTCTGTTCCCCACGCACTATAATCCAGCGATCTTCAAAGCGAGAGTGAATCAGATCATATCGGGTAAGCACGCTCCATCTTAGGCCGCCTTTGCTTGCTATCAGGTAAACTATAGCCAAGTGCGAACCCGTTCAAGTTATATATATATATATATATATAGTATATGTATATTTTTTACACATACTATGTATACTATGTGTTTTTTTATTACATAGTATAAAGCAACCACTTCCCGCGTCTGTCCCTTTGTCTGTATGTATGCTTAGACCTTTATAACTACTTAACGGATTTTGATGCAGTTTTCTTTATTAAATAGAGTGATTCAAAACAAAGTTTTATATGCATAATAATGAGTGCGAAACAGATGGCAAAAGCTAGTATATAAATAATATATAGGTATAGATTAATATAATTACTTGTGTTGAGTCTGGTAGTTTCTATGTATAATAAGTACCTATGTATTTACAAAAGAAAGGTATTTAATTATTATATCCGTTATCTAGTTCTCATGATACAAGCGTAAGCTTAGTATGGGGCTAGATGGCGCTGTGTGATATATTTATTATTTATTAATTTAGATGATAGATCTAATATTTACTTACGGAGTCAATTGCATTCTGTTTAGAGTCTCATATCGTGTTCTATTGATCTCTTTGCCTGTGAAAGAGTCGTAAAACTCTGCTCTTGCTATCCCATACATAGATAGCAATATTATAAACTGTATAGTAGAATGCATTTTTATTTCCTGGAAGAAAAAGCAGTGATTAAGATCAGCGCTGGTTGATATGAAATAAGTACCTACTAGGCAGATATGTCCAAAGCATCTCTATTTATGTTGAGTGTAGATATAAAAAACAAATATAAAAGTATTCTCTAGTATCGCTTGAGTCGTATTTCCTCATGACTGAGGGTAATGACTCCCCTGCAGAATTAATTCGTTAGGGGAGTTAGTTCTCTTGTGCAGATACCATTGTATTATGTATTCTGGGCAGATACATGGTGGTGGGCGCCCAGCTCCTTCCACGGATGACACATGTCCTCGGATATTGTGGTCCTCAAACATGTCGGTTTCCTCACGATGTTTTCCTTCACCGCTAAGCAAGTGCAAAAATCTGTTGTGGTACTTGCATAAAAACCTTACCTTATATGATCCAAATTTATAATCAATAGATTATTACTCTTTTATTTATAAATAAAAACAGCACTTATGAAATAACTTTCTTCTTTTCCCTCCAAAACTAAACACATATAATTTACTCCAATATCGCAGAGCAAACATTAACAAAGCACGAGTACATGTTGGTTTATGTAATTTCAGCACTGAATTAAACTTTGAACGTTGCGTGTTTTTTTCCGTAAAATTTCTTGCAATCAGGTTAATAAGTAACGCGAATTAATAAACTGTATTTTGTAACATCCTCTGCTGGTTCACTAAGTAGAATTAATGTTGGGCAGTGATTAGTTTATTGGTAAGCTGTTTCATGAATTGAGCAGCTAAATTATAGTCCTACTAGCTGCGCTCGCGACTTCGTCCGTGTGGATATTTTGGGCATCATAATAATTATTTTAGCAAACAACCTCATCAGCTTTATAAATTATAGCTGTTACCCACGACTTGAACCGTTTTCACAGCGCACGCAACGGAAGCCCTCAAATATGAATAATTTTCCCCGTTTTTTCCACATTTTCCATTGTTTCTTCGCTCCTATTAAATGCAGTGTGACGTTATATAGCCTAAAGACTTCCTCGATAAATGGTCTATTCAACACAAAAAGAATGTTTCAATTCGGACCAGTAGTTCCTGAGATTAGCGCGTTCAAACAAACAAACAAACTCTTCAGCTTTATAATATTAGTATAGATAAATATAGCCCTGTGAATGCCACTGCTGGGTATAGGCCCCTCTTTGTACCGTCTGTGCAGATCCGAATAATCATTTTTTTATCACGAAATAGGCTTACGTTTGACTACACCCTATCTGATGTTAAGCACCATTGTAGTCTAAGATGTAGCACGCTTGCCTAAAAGAAACACAAATCATATTCAGCAGTTTCAATCCAAAAGGCCAAATCAAACTCAACTATACCTACTTAAGTATGTACTTGTTAAAAAATAATTATGATTTAATAGGTCACAAATTAAGCTGTCTACATAACAGCTATGTAATAGCTTGCAAGATTAAATACGCGTAATAATACTAAATATGTATGTTATGTATGTATTTACTTGAGAAAAGTACATATACAGGGTAACTGATAACTAACGCATACCCATTTACGTAAAAAAAATCACTTTCGTGTTAATATTAAAACAACTCCAGGAAAGTCTTGAAAAAAAATATTTAGTTCTTCCATACATAAAGACGTCGTCTCCTGGTGTTTTATTTATTTACTTATTAATGCAGTACATACACAATTCAATCTAACAATTTTAGAACTAATTAAAAAAAAAAGTCTGAGTTTTCAATCCGCCCTAAGGGCCTCTGACATGGCTTAACGGCTGCCTTACCACAAACAGCCGCGACCTACAATTTAACGTGTCATCCGACCCACGGAAAAAATATTGTAAGTATGTGCTGCTAGGTGAGGTTGGTGGTGTTTTTCAGGTAACCTTGTATATGTACTAACATTATGGATTACCTAATACATTTAATTACAGTTATGTACAAAGTACATAATAGCTATCGAGTTAAGCTGTTAATAAAACATCTATGTAATAGCTAAGAAATACATAATAATTTAATAGCGATGAAACCTCAACTAAAATATGTAGAAAATATGGCGACGTAACTTGTAGTAAGTATATAGTATTGTAGTACCAACTATAAAAAAAAATAATGTTAGTGCTTTATGCGAACATCTTTTTTTTTACAAGGAATGGGTTTGCACTTGACCGTAATTCGCCTGATGGTGAGCAATCATTACGGTCTAGGAAGGAGCGTCTATACATATAATAAAGCTGAAGAGGTCCCAAAGGCTGAACATTGACGATATTTAAAAAAATATTTGGAGATACTTTGAATTGATAGCAAAACACGTTCTAACAATTTCTAGAAATGTTGTCTGTTTATTTAAACTCTCATCACGCAAAAACGGCTAAACGGATCATCATGATTATTGGTATGTAGGTAGTATGAGGTCTTTGGAGTGTCATAGGCTTCTTTTTATCCTGAAATAATGCGAGAAAAGCCGCGGGCGTATGTACACTAGTGATTATAATATGGCGCGACTGAATGACATGCCTTGGGAGAGGCCTATGTCCAGAAGTGACCAACTGTAGGCTGATGATGAATAGGTACATATACATAGGTAGTAAAATATATAGAAATAAATAAGAAACTATGAAATTTTAACGCATTTATTTATGAGGTAGGCAATCAAACTTAAAAATAAGTAACACATGAAACTAGCAAACTACCAAAATTATAACACCTTTTTTTGTTTGAGTCAGGTTAATAACTATTCAGACTTATCTACTATCAGACCATATGAGAAAAACATGCTTTTTTAACTTTAACAAAAATATTTCCATACATATTTTCACAAAACTTAGGTATATTAAGTAAAAATTTTGAAAGAAAGTGTTGAATATCATAATTTATATCTCAAATTATTGAAATGTCAAATTCACATTTTTCTTCTTCTTATCAAATGAGAGTGGCCAACTCTGACATGGCTTAACGACTGCCGTACTATGACGACAAGCCGGGACCTACAATTAAACGTGTCATCTGACCCATAGAAGCGCCCACAATGGAATGCCACTTTTCGGTCACCCATCCATGTACTGACCGCGTCGTCAGTTGCTTAACATTGGTAACGCATCCGATTGCCTCCGCATGCTAGTTACTTAAGGTTAATTTTGAATACTAATTTGAGTGTAATAAGCTTACTAATACTAAATATTTTATGAAAATACGCTTGGGCTATTGCATCATATTTTTCAACACAAACCTATCTACTAAGTTATTTAACAAATTTTAAAAGTAAAAAAGAAATTTTACTTAATTTTAATCTTTTTCCTAACATTGCCTTCTTCCAATTCGTCTTCTCTTTCCCTCTTATTTTTATTTTTATTATTGTTGTCTTTGTCATTTGTATTGCTCTTTTCATTTGAGTCTATATTTTCTTTATCAACGGTTTCTGTTAAATCTTTTTTTAAATTATCTTCTACTTTGTTTAGTTTTTCATCATTTTCTGTCTCTTCTTCATCATTTTCTGACAGTTCTTCATCATTTTCTGTCTCTTTTTCAGTATTTTCTATCTCTTCTTCATCATTTTCTGTCCCCTCCTCACTATTTTCTGTTTGTTCTAAATCATTTTCTGTCATTTCTTCATTATTTCCTGTCTCCTCTTCACCTTTACCATCATCTATATCTTCAGTTTCTGTCGCACGTTTAGAACCCGAACGATTTGTTTTTTTCGTTTTCTTAGCGGCACTTTTTCCTTTTGATTCTGTAAAATAAATAATATGGGACATTTTAATTTGTAAAAGAATCTTTACTTGATGTCTTAAATCTTCTTCTTCTTATTGAATGAAAGTTGCCTAACTGGAGTCACGTTTTGAATCTTATCATATTTCTTCAATATTGAGGGTTGTGCCTCCCCCGAAGAATTAATTTGTTAGGGGAGTTCTTGATAGTTATATGTATATACTTGATGCTATGATTACCAGGCATTTATTCTACACTAGCAACGCCCCGCAATGCTACCCGCGTCGATCCGGGATAAAAATTTAGCCTATGTGTTATATCCAGGGTCTCCTCCATATCAAATTCCATCCAAATTCGATCAGCCATTAAAAAAGTTAGAAAATGTAAAAAAAAGTAAAGAAGTTACAAAATATGTGTGAATGAGTGAGTGTGTGTGTTCGTGTGTGAGTGTCACAAACTTTCGCCTTAATATAAATGACTAGCTTTTCCTGCAGCTTCACATGCATTATTATACATATAAACCTTCCGTATCTTCCGAATTCCGAAAAAAATGCATCATATCCGTTGCGTAGTTTTAAAGATCTAAGCATACATACAGACATAGGGACACACGCGAGAAGCGACTTTGCTTTATACTATGTAGTGATATATGTTACAGTATCTGTGTGACCTGGGCGCCCACCACAATGTGTCTGGCTCAAAGAACTCCCCTAACGAATTAATTCTAGGGAGGAGTCAAAACTCCTAGGCATGAGAAAATACGACTCAAAGAGAAAGAAAGAGTATCTTTATAATACTTATAGTTATAGATGTACAGACTTGACCCTTTTTAGTTTTAATAAAATAATAAATAGATACTTTTAGTATAATACTCCTCGATTTTATGACTGTCCTCTCCATTTAGTTCCTCCAACACAATGGATTCCTCCAGTACACTGTTTTTAGGCTTTTCCGGAGACTCATCATCGAAGTTGATGATGTTGCGTTTTGGCTTAGGCTTGGGTTTTGAACTGCCTGCTGTAAGACAAGATAAGATAATATATTTAAAAAGGAAAAAAAGGAAAATTTCTTTAAAAAAAAATATATTAGTACATATAATATTTATTATTAAAATAAAATTTGGAATATTTATTTCTGTAAAGGAATATTTTGAATTAGTTTATTGGTAGGTTCTTTATTAGAGATAGTTATAATAATCTTCTTCTTATCGAATGAGAGTGGCCAACTCTGGTGTCAAGAGGTTATCAAACCACCCTAAGTGGCTCTAACATGGCTTAACAACTGCCGTACTAGACAAACAGCCGGGACCTACAATTAAATAATAAAAAGGGGGCACTTAGAAAATTTTTAGGAAAGCCTAAATTGCTGCAGCCCACTGCTATTATTGGTTTATTTTTTACTAAACATTTTCCAAAATATGATATATCAACATTATTTAACGTCATTATAGCATATATAAGTATTGTGTAATGTAGTGTTTGTATAATGTGTATAAGTTGTATTGAGTATGTGTATTATTAATAACCTATATGATTGAGTGTGTATTGTTTCTTTCAATTAATTTAATAATATAAATAAGATATATTATGTATATTGTACACCGCCTGTTTACAATTGTAAGTTATGTCCATCCAAAAGGTTGCCTGGAAGAAATCGCCTAAGGCGATAAAGCCACCCAATGTGCAACATTTTAATATAAATATAATTTTTCTGTTTTGTAATTTCCGTGTTTTATGGTGTACATTAAAGTTATATTCTATTCTAAACATTTTATAACTATTATTAATTCACTTAAGTATACATTTTTCTTAGCCCTTTTTGTTTTGTAGTAGTTAGAATGTTTGTCTTGTAATAGTTCATGTAGTATGACTAGGTTTTTCTTTAATTGTTGTTGTAAATAAAGTTACTATATCATCTCCATATTGCAAAAAAATTGGTAATACTAATATTGAACCAGTTTTGTCAAATTAAGCATTCTAACTATAATTAATTTATCTGGAATCAGCTGCTAAAACACAAGAGACCATTTTCTCGACAGCTCAACAAATCTTTTGTTTTCTAAAATGCCCTTTTTTATTACATTATTAATAAGTGTTAATATTATAAGAATTTATGTGTCCAATAAACATTTTCAGTATTATTTATTACTAGCTGGTGCGCGCGACTTCGTCCGCGTGGAATAGTTATTACCATAAAAACGGTTCTAGTGAGTTAACCTTAAAAGATAGACATATACTGTTGCAGACATTTTGTTAGATAATTTCAAGAGGAATAATTTCAAGAGGAATAATTCTTTCATACACATTTTTATGATATCTTGAACCGTTTTCGCAGCGCACGCAACGGAAGCCCTCAAGGATGAATAATTTTCCCCGTTTTTTCCACATTTTACTATTGTTTCTTTGCTCCTATTAGTTGCAGCATGATGTTATATAGCCTAAAGCCTTCCTCGAAAAATGGTCTATTCCACACAAAAAGAATTTTTCAATACGCACCAGTAGTTGCTGAGATTAGCGCGTTCAAACAAACAAACAAACTCTTCAGCTTTATAATATGGGGACAGGGAACCTGTTAGTATAGATTATTAGCTTACCAGCTCCCCCATCCCCCTTATCCTCGCCATCATTGTGCCTGTTAATAAAGAAGTTGGTGATTGGTTTCTGCCACTTTGGAGTCTCTCTCGGACAGACCGGGTTGCCTCCGCCGGAGCCTCGGGATGACTTGTCACTGTTACCTGGAATCAGGGAACTCTTGCATCATATTTCATCATGACTGAGGGTTGTGAATCCCTCGCAGAATTAATTCGTTAGGGGAGTTCTCTTGTGCAGATACATCGTGGTGGGCGCCCAGGTCCTTCCACGGAAGACACATGTCCTCGGATATTGTGGTCCTTAAACATGTCAGTTTCCTCACAATGTTTTCCTTCACCATCAAGCGAGTGCAAATCCACACATAACTTGAAAATACAAGTCATTGGTGTAGCGCCTGATTTGATCCAGGGTACATCTGGATGAAAAGCAGACACTGGAACCTCAGAGCCACACTCGCTTACAATAGGAATTTTGAATCAGGTATAGTAGAATCTATTTATTAAGAAAACAGCTTCTGTGGGTAGGATGACATGTTAAATTGTAGGTCCACACAAGAGAAAACAGTAACGAACTTGATTGAATGGTGGGTATGAAGTAATGAATTAACAAGGTACCTACATAGTTTAGGTTACTAACATAAATTTTCTTTTAAGTATAGAAAAGTTTCGAGAGATCTTCATTCAATATGCACCTACAGAACTACAGACACAAAATAAACTATTCTTGTTAAACTCTCTTAAAAGGCAAAAGTAAATTTAATAGTTAACTTTTAATCTTCTTCAGTATTTCATAGGTTAGACTTAAAAAGTGAAGTTTTTATATCACACAACTAACCTGAAGAGCCGCCAGAGCCGGCAGGTGCTACAGAGCATCTTGCTTTGCTGCTTTTTCCAGAGGAAACTGCAATATTATTCCCAAATTAGTTGCAATACAATTCACAAAAACGTATAAAGCAAATAATGTAAACAGCTCACTATGCCACCGATTTTGTATTTATTTACTCACTTTTAGAACCTACAGAGGCCTTAGTTCTTGCCATTGTAGTAATTTATCTATTCACACTATCTTTATCTATAATAAAACCGTGTAATAAGGGTTTAGATGATATATTACAAATACAAAAGTTTGTTGTTGATTTTTCTTTTCTTCCGTAACAGCTAGTTTTGCGCGCCAAATGTAGGATGACATTGACAAGTTCAAGAATATTTTGTTTTATTGTCTTAACACAGAAAAAATATTTAGCCTACACAATTAAATAATTTTAACATTAATGGATTCTACGAATGAGATATGGGTTTGATATTTGTATATTCCTTTTTCCTACTAAATTATTTTTAATCAATTTCTTTCAATGTTCAGTATGCGCAATTGACTTAAAAATCTCCCATCACAATTGGAGCGATAAGTGGTTGTATGGTGGTAGAGAAGATTACCTACTTTTTATCCCGAAGAAATGCGGGCATCCACTATTCAAAATATATGAGTAAACTAATACAAATTTCTGGAGAATTGTGCAAATAACATTCGGATTTCTTGGTAGATAGTCAATTTAAATGTAACAATTTTAGGACCGAATATTACATTTCAATGGACTAAGAATCCATGGAGTCTCTAAATTTTAGGCTGATTGTTTATTTTATGCCAATGGTACAGCTATGGAAGAAAGAGACAGACAAACAAGATCTTAGTATGCCTATTTTGGGTAAAGGGGTAAATTTAAGTGTGGTGTTCATAATGTATATTATGTGTATCAAATTAATGTATAATAAAAAAATAAATAAATAAAACAAATTATTGTATCAAAAATCATCGCTTTATTAATTCAACACACATCCACAACAATGCCTACAAACTATTTTTTTCATGTATACATCCAGTCTTTACAATAATTTCGTTATTATAATTTATTATGGTGGATTGTGAAAGTTAACATCCGCTAGATGGCGCTAAAAGCAACTAAAGTAGGGTCATTTTAGTGGGTCAAACACATAATTATTTTCAAACAAAATAAGTTTTCATTTTGACATTGGTAAAAACAATTTATTTACATTTTAAGTTATTTTTGTAACAAGTAATCCATTAAATTGACCCTACTATTAGTAGTTAATCTGATAAAAAAATCACGTTGGTAATATTTTATATTTCATAGTAAACTTTACAAACATATTACTGTAAGAATACCTCATTATAAAACAAACTGTGACTATTGATTATAGCGACATCTAGCGGATACATTTACACCTTGAGTTATACATATATTATTATTTTAAAACCCGGGTCATTCAACAAGATAAGTGGCCGCCAAAATCATTTCGCAAAAGTAAAGCTCGAATATTCGAAAAGGATACCCTGAGTACCCATGATACAAGCGTAAGCTTAGTATGGGGCTAGATGGCGCTGTGTGATATATCCGGAAAGATTTATTAATATTATCTTATTATGGAATAATTTTGGCTCCAATTTACAAAACTCTTCTTGTAACATTACAGAATCTATATTTCAAAAGGCACTTTATACAGCATTATTGAATAAAAAAACACAAGTAACAAATATTACACACATACATTTCATGTACTTATTTATTTATTTACTTTTCATGATATGACTGAATCTTTATGGATTAAATAAAGCCATACATTTATTTTATTTTATAAAAATACAGAAACTAAGTTCTAGTTATTGATGACAGGGAAAATAAAAATATTGATCAACTAATTATAGTCGATTATGTTTTATAAATTAGTATAATAAGTAAGTATCAGTAATTTTAAAAACACACAACATAACTCAAAAATAATTACAAGAAACTCTTACAAAGAAAATCTTTGAAAAATTATATCGTAGAGGGAGGATCAAAAGATATCGACGCTGGAAAGCATAAACGCTGTAACCCTTGAAAACTCGAAAATATGTTTTTCACACCGTTAGAATCAGAAAAAAAATCTGCGTCGAATGAACCGACTCTCGTTGCTCTAGAAAAAAAAAAAGTATTTTGCACAGCGTATAATTTTGGCGATTTTTTAAATGTCTCAGACTTTATATTGCAGTAACCCACCGTAAATCTCGTGTTTTTTGGAATGAAGGTACTTACATCGTTTGATGGATCATTATCTAAATTGTGACCATGGTTACTACGTTTATGCGGTACAACATTTTTAGATACACTCAGGATACAGCGTTTATGCGGTCTGTAAATAATTTCACGCTAAGGTTTACAACAATTACGTGGTATGTGATATGAGGAGATACTCATTTAAATCATTTTTTTACATATAATTAAACTTATTGAATCAGTAACAGCGATTTATAAATCAACTAATTCTATAAATAAAGCTATTTACATCGTTTGAAAATATCATCCGCCGAACAACCCTTTGAAGTTACCGCCTTGTACTACAATCGCGCGGCACCTTTGTGCATACGACGAATCGTTTTAGTCGCGTCGTGACGCTTGAAGTGAGGTGTTGTCTTTGTTGTAAGTGGGAGCTTCCCGCCATTTGGTCGATTGTTTAAAGGTATGTTTTTAACATTAATATATTTTTTATGGATCATACAGTCATATATCCATTGACAAAATATTTTATTCACTTATTATTAACGGTAGTAGGTAAATTAATACGTAGCCAGTATTGTTACGTAAAATTTAGGTACATACTACATACTAGTAAAAGTAAATATTTTTATTTTATTATTATTTGACGACCGGTTTGGTCTAGTGGTCAGTTCTATTCCGTAGGTCGCGGGTTCGATTCCCGTTGCAGGTTACGTAAAATTTGACTCGTGTCTGGCTGTTTCTATGTATATTAAGTATGTACTTATTTACAAAAAAAAAATATTTAAGTAAGTAGGTATGCATAATTAACCATCTGGCTCACGTATTACAAGCCTAGAGCTTAGACGTTGGCGGCATTTTTCACGAGATCAAAGGCGTCGTCCTACTGTATTAATTTCTATATTGTGGTTTGGGGCTGGGTAGTGCTGTGTGCTACTCCAACATAATTATTGTATTATTTATAGGTATTTTATATTTATTATTGTTTTATTCGTTGATCTGTCTCTGTCCTTGAGTTTGTACGCTTGGAGTAATGCGAAGGGTTGGGCTGCGGTTTTCAACAATGTTGGTTGGGTCTTGCCCTAGGTTTGTGACTTGGTCTAGTTGATGCTGAAGTTTTTTGTAAAATGGTCGAATTATAATGGTAAATATACTTATGAAGTCGAAGGAACGCCATTTCCTTATACAGGGCGCGGTGGCATGCACAAAACTAGTTACCAACAGTTCATACCTAATTAAGTACTTACTTAATAATATGTTTTAATGTCATTTCAGATGTCGTCGAAACGTAGATTATGGCGAGAAACTTTAAAATTACAGTGTTATTCTATTTCGAATAGTGAAATAGCAGATCAAACTAAAAATGATAATAATATAAAAATAAAAATTCTCAATGAAAAAATCTATAAAGAAATAGACGGAAATTTGATAGAAATTTTTAATACCGACAATAGTGTTTCAGAAGAAGCAAAAGATCGTCAACCATTAAACGCAGTAGAGCCTGCAACCACGCCAAGACAATCAATAACGCATTCAGTGGACAAAATAACTCCAACTTTTAGAAAACCCATCTACACCCACAAGATATTGTACCTATGAATACTATATAAATGAAGGAGAAGGTCGTCGTAAAGTCTACCAGAAGTATTTGATTTGTACTCTAGATGTCACACAACGTTTTATTTTGTATACACTAGGGGAGACAGTAGATGGGTTCGCCAAAGAAGATGGCAGAGGAAAACATGGTGGCTATAATAAAACACCAGATACTGTTCTTGATTATGCAAATGAATTTATAATGTCTCTACCCCTTGTCCCCTCACACTATTGCAGGAAGGATTCGACGCGGTTTTATTTACCACAAGAATTTAGGAACGTCTCAGATCTTTATCGGATTTATGTAGAACATTGCAAGAATAATCATAGTACTGGCATCATGTCTTTTAAAGTTTTTAATAAGTGGTTTACTGATAATTTCAACATTGGTTTCCATCAACCAAAAAAAGATAAGTGTATGATCTGTGGCAACAAGGATAATGAAAACACAGACAATAGGTAACGAAAAGATTTCAAAACACATAGAAGAAAAAAAATGCTTCATATGAGCGCTTTAAGTGTCACCAGGAATTAAACAAGAAAAATAAATCTATAAGTACTATGTTGTAGTTTTGACATGCAAAAGGTGTTGAATACTCCACACGGTAATGATATGAGATTGTACAATAGCCGCAAGTTGTCAGTTTACAACTTTACAATTTATGAAAGTGTAACTCGTGCAGGCCATTGCTATGTATGGACCGAAGCTGATGCACATCGTGGTGCCAATGCAATCAGCACTTGCTTATTTGACTTTATTTAGTTTGGGCCCCATCCCAGTGGCCAACGTTATTTCAATTTGCTAGACAAAAACCTGCACAATACAATGTAAAAGTTCTGAAAGGTCACGAATTTTTAGGTTTTGATGATATTTTAAACAACACGTTCAAAAATAGTCAGAAAATGTTCATATCAAAAGTGTGTGTTGCGACATTTAACAAGCAAAAACCAAATTTGATGGAGATCAAGTATTTGATGCTGCAGGAAACGGCCGAAGAAATACCTTTGAGCAAGTTATGCAAGAAAGTAGCTTTAAAAAAGGAATTATATCCAGTTGGTCTGCCTATATCAAAGGCCAAATACATGGATCTAAAAAAATTTGTAGACAAAAAAGTTATGCCATCTGTTTACGCCGCTGAATATTTGAACTTAAGTTCAAATAACAAAGTAAAAGATCGTTTAGATGAAACGGACGAGGAAGATAATAATATTATCGAAAATAATGGCAATACTAGGATAAGTAATTAGTTTTATTATTGACCTACCAGTGAAAAAATAATAACCAAAGTTGATTACCTATATAATAATAATAATAATTATCTACACTTGACAGCAAATAAATCGGGCCACCGGCGACTCGCACCCGGAACACTCATTAAATTTTCTCAAAAAGTATTAAACTTACAATTACCAAGTTATGTCTACAAAAAGGGTGTTTTATGATGATTAAAATAAACTAAAATTCATTAGGATTAATTAATTTCTTAAGTGTTAAGTGTTTATTAAGGATTTTACAATGAAGAGTCGTGTCGGGATGGCCTGTCAAGTATTAATACTATTTGCTGTCAAGTATAAATAATATTTACCTGAAGAGTACTATTTTGTTTGTAGTTGTAATTATTCGTTTTTGGTTTTAGTTTATAGAACTTAATTTTTAAGTTATTTCTTTGAAGATTCTTAGGAAAAGAAGCTGATTTAAAGCTGTTATATAAATAAACATGTTTAGAAGATTAACGAGTAACAAAAAAACAAAAAGTTAAAAGAGTTTTATATTTTATAAGAGAGGTTTCCAGTAGACAAAATAAATAATTGTTATTAATAGTAGAGTAATAAAACATAATCGGAAAATTTTAATTTCATAATTTTGTAAGTGAGAGTTCCTAATGAAAATATAAGTTTTTACCTTATAAAACGTCTTTTATTTCAACTTCTACCATAGTTACGATACTTTACTGATACTTGTGTATTGTCTTTTACATTGGTTACAGCACTTTATTTTGTTAAAACTAATTATTGCATCTGTTTACAGCATTGAAAAATAGACAGTGTGCTCGTTACGACGTTTATGCTTTCCCAAAAAACATGACAAAATAAACTTTCCATACTTTGTTTAATATAGATACAGCGTTTTCATGGTCTCAAAAAAAGTTCCATTTGCTGTAACCCTTATTAAATCTTTTCCAGGGAACTGTAGGAAGAAACGATAATGATTTTATTATAGGTTAGCACAAACTACACAACATTGCTAAATACCGCATGCTTGTAGGCGTATCAGCTCACGAGTTATGATTTTTTTTCTAAAATTTCGAAAGTATTTTGGCTCTCCTGTAAAGTTTATACTTTCGGGGTTACAGCGTTTACGCTTTCCAGCGTCGAATATAAAACTCAAAGGTGACTGACTTACTGATATAGTGATCTATCAACGCACAACCCAAACCACTGGACGGATTGAGCTGAAATTTGGAATGAAGGTAGATGTTTTGACGTAGGCATCAGCTAAGAAAGGATTTTTGGAAATGTCACTTTTAAAGGGATGAAATAGGGGATGCAAGTTTTACTCATTCATGCGAGCGTAGCCGCGAGCACCCACTAGTCTTCTTTATAAATAAAAATGAATTGTTGTTCGTTAGTCTGATTAAAACTCGAGAACGGCTGAACGGATTTATCTTATCTTAGTCTTGAAATGTTCGTGGAGGTCTAGGGAAGGTTTAAAAGGGGAAAAAAAAAAACAAAAAATATATATATATACAAAAGTTTAGGTCGCAGTACGAAGTCTGCCGGGACAGCTAGTTTAGAATAAAACTCATTCTTATCTCCATTCATATTAGCCAATAAAATTAAAACAATTATTATCAAATTAAGGATGAATTAATAAAAAGTGATTAAAACTATTTGATTATGTTAACTTATTTCCTACCTACACATTATTATATTATTATATTACATTCATGAAAATTCATTCATGAAAATAGTTCAGTTTGTGTTCATAACTATACAAAAATGTGGTTAAATGTCGTCATATATTTCAGTAATTTGGAAAAAGATAAGCAACAACTTTGGGAAATTGTCAAAAATATGATAAGATAATTATGTGATTTTTTCTAAGCTAAATTTTTGTATGGAACTGCTGTTTTTTTTCACATGTTATCAAATTCGTCAAAAAATATTGTTGATTTGATGTAGGTATGCTAATTTTATGATATTAATATTAAAATAGATGAAAAAGTTATGATACTTTTTCAAATTCGTCTAAACGAAAAAATGGTTGTACACAATTTACGAAGTAACACCCAGACAAGTGATGTGGTATTATATATGTATATCCTATGCCTAGCCTAGAACTGAACTCTTTCTCAATCAAGACTTCCAGAACATTCCGTTACCTGCTTTGAGACAGATGTACATTATGCCTAAATTATTTATTTTTTAGCAGTTTAGTCAAATAAATCAGTCAACAACCACTTCATAATTCATAGCATCATCTATACTAGAACTGACTTGCAGACTTTGTACCTTATCTGCTGCGATATAGACATCAATCTCAGGCGGAGATTTCCCGATCCTAGGCTGATATTCCTCTATCAGAACCTTGGATAGATCAAAGTTTGTATCCTCATGATGCCTTTTCACATGCATTGGGAGAGAATTTACCGTGAATTGCAGATTGCAATTTCTGCAGTTGATGCAAGTCATGAAATTGACGGGTTTATGATTTCGGATATGGCCGTAGCACGCCCCCTGACTCAAGTAGTGTACATTGCAAGCGCCACATTTATAAAGTGTCACGTCGCAATTTGCCGATAATTGCGTTTTTTTGGGCACCGGCGATTCGACGTCTCTCTGTGCTTTTAGATTTGATGCGATGTTTTGTGGAGATACCGAACTTCTTGGGTCCGATTTGGATTCGAAACTCTTTTTGGAGTTTTTATTGAGTTCTGGCGTTTTTGAATTGCTTTGGTCATATAATTCTACAACGAAATTGATATCTTGACGCGACGTTGTCGCTTCGCTGTGATGCTTGCATAGATGACTGACCAACACATCGGTAGGGAATAACAGGCCACATTTGCTACAGTTCTCTTTCGATATATCTTCATCTGGACATGTCAGTACATGTTTCTCTATCGTTTTCAGAGATGTATAATGCAATCCGCAGCCACATTTGTATATCTTGGCCTGCGTCTCATTTGCAGTTAGTATCTTTGGTTTGACACTTTTGTTCTGTATTTTCGTTTGTTTCGGCGACTTCACGATGATTTTAACTTTATTTTTAGTCGATTCTGCTTGTTCTTTTTTGTTTGTTTTCATTTTGGATTTTTCGTTTTCCGACGGATAGTATGGTTCTATTCTGATTTTTTTCTTGACAAAATCTTTTCTCCTAAAGTGCGTTGATTTGTGAGTCAAAAGATTGTGCGTCACAGGATAGTCCAGATCACATAAATTGCAGTAATATTGTTCTACGTCACATCTATGCATTTCAATACTCTCTAATCGATAAGAACATGTTCCGCAATTGACGCATCTATAAATCAAATACTTTCCGTCCGCACCCTTTTCAAATTTAAAAGTATGAATTACATTGTGTACATTGAGCTTGACACCTTTTTTAGGACATTTAAAATTGCCACTTTTGGTTTTAGCTGTGTTTGCGACCACTTTGTTCTTCTTTGCATTCGTCACGTTAGGTTCGATTTTGACTTTCACTTTATCCGCTACAACTTCTGCTTTTAATTTGGATATTTGTTCAGCTTGTTGGTCTCTGGTTTTAGTGAACAATACAACTCGGAACTCGTCCTTCTTTATGCCTTTCACGTGCAGAATTTGGTGATTTTTCAAAGCGCTTATGTCGCAAAAAGGCACGCTGCAAATTTTGCAAATATTTCCGCAATTTTTGCAGGGACCGTTTATGTGTGTGTCTATTTCCTTATCCCGTACGCAAACTTTACAAAAGCTGCAGCAGTAAAGTGTGAATTCAGAACTTCCTTCTTTCAGAAGTTTAATTTCGAAGCGTCTCTGGAATCCATACAAGCTCTTGTTTGTTATTTGCGTGATCTGTTCTTCGGGTAAGCTTTCGAAGAGTTCAAACCATTCATTGGTTAGCAATTTTTTGGGATTATAGGTCAAGATTTTTAAGTCTTTGCTGTCGATATTCATTTGCGAATGGAGCATGCTGTGCTTTGACCAACATGTTTCGTCAAATTTCAAGTTGCAAATGTAACATTTGATGTTTTTCATCGCGACCTTGTGGTTAAGATGCCCTTGACTGTGCTCTACAGCTTTGTCATATTCATCGGTGACTATTTCGCATTTCTGACAAGAGAACACGATGTGCCACATGGTGTTGAGAGATTTGTATTTCATAATTATATCTGGTAGCAATTTCGCTTCTGTTCCCTTTTTCCGATTTCTCGCTTCCAGATAGTCATGGAACTCCGTGTGCGCCACAAAAGCGGAAGTGTGTATTTTTTCGTTGCAAACGTCGCAGGTTTCGTAATCTTCGCCGCATATGTGGTCGTTGATCAGTTTAATATCAAAGAACCTGATTTTGCAGCTCTCACATTGAGGGTACGATGGCATTTTAGGTGCTACTCTTTGTAAACTGGCGATGTCACGAATCTCCATGTCATGTATATTATGGGACCGCTTCTTATGTAATTTTCGATGCGATTGTATGGTCTTTCGATTGAATGCCAAACCACATTGCGAACATATAATAACTGGATATTGTGAATTCACACACAATTTGCGAATGTGGCTATACGGACGCTTTCTATGATGAATAGAACAACCGCAATGAGTGCAATAGTATAAAATGACTCTGTTGCGTTTTGTTTCAAATTTCAGTTTCGAAATCAGTTTCCTTTTTTTCTGATCCTCATCTGGGACTTCAGATCTTGGTTCTTTCTCTATTTTTATGTTCGAAGTAGGAACTTTTTTTCGATTGACAGTATTAGGAGCTTCAGAAAATTCCAGTTTGATTTTCTTTGTCACCCTTTCTTGCAGTTGATTGACAAGTTTGCGTTTCGTAGCCTTTTTAGGGCTCTCCTCACTAAGGTTTATGAGAGCATATTGGACGATGATGAAGTCTTTCGGTTTGACATTGTACTGGTCGTGAAGATTTGAATGTTTGCTTATGATAGTGCTGGGGAACAACAAATTACATTTGCAGCAAAGCGTCGACGACATTGTACCGCAAGCGTTCAGATGCGCTCGAAATCCAACATCACTAAAATATATGTGGCATTTTGGACACAGGCAAAGAACTCGATCGTGTAAATTTTTGGTGATCTCATAAACTTTGAATTTGGAGCACATTTTGTGCTGTTTCGTGTGTTGTACGAATCCGTTGGCTGATATTTTTTTGCCACAAGTTGGACAATCTTTGGAGCAAATCGTCTTCCTTTCTTTATTTGGTTTACATACCTTCGCATGCTGCACTCCTGCGTATGGCGTTGTAAAATTCACGTCGCACTTACGGCAATGAAACAGTACTGACTTTGGTACCACAATGAACTTCTTTTTTGCAGATGTTTCCTTCAAATCTTCCTCGTACACTAACTTCTTTTTCAATCTTGTGTCTTCATCGTTTTCTTTTTTCGCCTTTTTATTAGTTTTAATTTGTTCGCGTTTAATGTGCGTAGCATTATGACTTATTAGTTGTTTTTGAGTATTGAATGTGGCTTTACATATATTACAATTGAACTTTTTCGACAAAAGCTCGTACAGATGTTTATTCAACATTTCAACATTGGAAAACACTTTATTGCAATGATTGCATATTGTTGGATTGGTATTTTTGTTGCTGGTGCTTTTCCGAGCAGACCCATTGTGTAAATCATTAACAGTGAAGGTCCCAGAGTTCTTCCTTGTATAAGGCGGTTTTGTAGTACTTTTGATTGCAACATTTTTAATCATAGGCACTAAGAATGAGTGCTCTGTAGTATTATGAGCCATCAATGTATTGGGTGTTGCAAATAACCGGCCACACTCTTTACAAAAGCATTTGCTTCTCTTTAATTTAATGTCCCAGTCTTCTAATAACACAAACGCGTTCAAGTTTTCTTGTTCAATATTTATTTCCTCATCATTACATGTTTCTTCATTATTTCGTTCACGAGATACTTCTGAACAAGGTTTGGATCCTAATATTATTTTACCATTACAGTGATATATATCTTCCAGAGGCAATTCGTCTTCTTCATTATGTGTATACAAGCTGGAATTAAAATCGGTATAGTCAGTACCCATGAAGGGTTCAGTTTCTTCTTTGATAGGGACATCGTAGAAGTCTGGGTAGTTTTCTATCACAGCATCATATTGTGCTATATCTTTATCAGATATTCTTTCAATATCATCAAATTCATCAGGAATGTCTGATTCATCAGCATGTTCTGTATCATTTACGTTTGTATCAGTAAGGTCTTTTGTTTCAATGTTCTCTGTGATGTCAACACATTCGTCATCATTTCGGTCTTGTTTAATTTTCCCACTAAGACCAGCGTCTAATCCATTATGGTTTATGTAAGCATCTCTCCTATCAGGTATGATTTCTGTATCGTCAGGGTCGTCAGAAATCTCTTGAATACCTTCATAGTCAAATTCTTCTTCAAGGTATTCAACATTTGTTTCTTCATTATCTGTGTTTCGTAGGATTTGTTCTGCAACTGTAAAATATAATTTTATTAATTTAATTAGTCATCTATACCTAATGCTCCTATATATACTATCACCTACTACTATCACCAGTACATAAGACTATAAATGGTACTTGGTATTGTTATATTGTTGTCTTATATTATGTCCTATATATCTAAAGAAATGTATATGACTGTGATAAATAATCCTTATTGTATTTTTCTATGAGCTAAAGAAATAATTTAGGTATAATAAATCAATAAAACCAATTTTAATGTAACTTGGTTTTTTCCTGTAAAATATATGGATACTTAGAATCTGACTTTGATAGTTTTCATATACTGTAGTTAGCTATTTTTTCTTTTCGTGTCAGAGTGATAAACTCGGTTCTTGAGTTTTCAAATTGTCTATAGGCCTTCTAATTGTTAACTCTGCAGGGGAGTTGACCCTCAGTCATGAGGAACTCAAAGAGAGTGAGAGATAGGCCTTCCAATATGTTGGCTAGTAAATAACTCCTCCTTAGTCAAGGTAGGCAATCAACTACCAGCCCCCGACGATGGTGCCCGGAGGTGACCTGGCCAAGGTGCAGTGTGCATATAGTTCACACTACAGCCATTGCCGAGGCGTGGGCCCGTCTGGACCACAAGTTTGACCTCATGTACGCCAAGCATACCTTCATGCACTGGTATGTGGGAGAGGGTATGGAGGAGGGAGAGTTCTCCGAGGCCCGTGAGGACCTCGCTGCCCTTGAGAAGGACTACAAAAAGGTTGGCATGGACTCGGCCGAGCTCTACTAAGCCAGTAAATATGTTTGATGGCGTTCACACTACATTCTGTATGAATTGCAATAGAAATCATGGAATCGTATTCCTCATTACTGAGGGTTGAGACTTCCTCTCAGAAACAATTCGTTGGGAGAGTTTTATTGGACAGAACATTGTGGTGGGTGCCCAGGTCCTTCCACGGAAGACACATGTCCTTAGATTTGGTGGTCCTCAAACATATGGTTTCCTCATGATGTTTTTTTCTTCACCGTTAGGCTAGTGCTAATCCACAAATAACTTAAAAAACAAGTCATTGGTGTGGTGCCAGTATCCAAACTGGGATTGTCAGATTGTAAGGTAGCTTGCCAAACCCAGCCACACAATATGCTCATTGGCCTGTTAGGTTAGTTGGTGGTGGCTCTGCCTTCTGATCTAGGGGCGCGGGTTCGATTCCCGCATGACACAATTATTAATTTTAAAATTTGTAATTACTTGTGTTGAGTCTGGTCGTTTCCATGTATAATAAGTATGTATTTATGAAAGAAAAGTATATTTGTAATATATCCGTTATCTAGTACCCATGATACAAGCGTAAGCTTAGTATGGGGCTAGATGGCGCTGTGTGATATGTCCTGAAATATTTATTTATTTTGATTTTATTTATAGTAAGTAACTATCAAATAGAATATTCTTACCATCAGCACCATGGATTTGTATTTGGACTTGTGAGAAGTCGGTGAACATCACACCATCCTGGGGCTCGCCCAGACAATCTGGGATGATCAGCTCATCATCATCCATTGTTAGGCACTGGAAATATAATACAGACAAATTAGAAATAGAAAAACATTTATTTATTGAGACAGATTTACCAAATATACACACACTTATATACAATAAATAAATAAATAAGTCTGCCCCAACACAGCCCCAACTCAGCATAACACTGAATACTGGAAGCAATCAGCGCTGGTCTTCCGTTGGGGCTGGCTGTGAGGTTACATACGAAAAAAAAATTTGGTTTTAAAAAAGGAAATCATAAAGCAAAAATATATAAAAATACAAAATAGATACAAGAAACATAAACCTTAAATATGGTAGATACTTATACACAAAATTTACACACCTACACTTATATAAATGGACTTAGCTAATCTATGATTACAATTAAAATCAACAAAATCAGTTTCATCACACTAATAATATAATATTGAAAGTTTTTGAGTAAGTGTGTTTGGTTGTGTGTTTTTCTTTTTTAGACACAAATAGCTACCCGGATTTTAATAAAATATAGCATAGAACTGCAAAACTCTAACGGGGGCCTGTTTTTTGAGAATTTCAATACAAAGGTCTTCGATATCGGAGTAAATAAGTTTCTGCTAGAATAAAGAACAAAATACATTTATTAAAACACAAAACTAACATTATAAGAGATTACATAAATAAAAAAACACAAGTTTCATGTCTATGCAT
Organism: Macaria liturata; assembly: GCA_964023185.1. Taxonomy (NCBI): domain Eukaryota; kingdom Metazoa; phylum Arthropoda; class Insecta; order Lepidoptera; family Geometridae; genus Macaria; species Macaria liturata. The sequence continues at coordinate 10,743,973 of OZ026807.1, read as the reverse complement.
GTATATGCAACATCTTACAGAGGAGCTTAACACCAGGAGCGCTGTAGTGATAATATTACCGTGGCTGTAGTCAAACTTAAGCCTATTCAGCATAAAAAAGGTAAAATGTGTGGCTTCGATTGTTAGCTATTGGTTGCTTTTGTTTACAAGCTTAGAAGAGATCAATCCAAGTTATAAGACCACCAAATACTCCAATAACTTAATCTTTTAACTCTATTTTGTGTATAACAGAGAATGGTTGATTGATACATAATGTGGAAGACCATCTTAGACAATTTAATCAATTCTGTGGGGAGTTGAAACCCTCAATAATGAGGAATACTACTCAAGGAGGAGGAGAGACTAAATGAGCTTGGGAATTTCTAATATACAATTCTATTCTATTCTAGTTTGTTGTTTTCAATTAGAGATGAGTTTCTTTTAATTTACGTTAACATTTAGCTGTTATCTTTTTTATTATGTGGGATAGTAAAGGTTTGCGTTTCACTACAGCCTGCCTGATGTTAAGCATTGCTGCAGTCTAGGGTATAACACGCGTACCTAGAAGATACCTATTAACTCTAGATTAGAAGACCCCTGGATTGCTACTTTTAGCTATCTTCTCAATGATTATTCTAAAGTAACTCTTCAACCTTATCATTTTAATGGAATGCCATTAGATAGTGTGTACATATTACATTAACAAGATGTATAAAACCCAAAAATTCCATAAGTGAAATTGATTGTCAAGAATAGTAAATAACCTACAAAATTGTGATACATTTTTGTTTATGTTTGAGTCACAATGCCCTGAATAAACATTAATCTATCTATATATATATATATATATATTAAAAAAACTTAGTTGTTATTTGCAACAATTCGTAAAGAAATTTCAGTTGCATACCTGCTAATATACCATAGTTTATTTAAAAATTCATGTAATTGGAGAATGCACAGCGAATCGCAGCAGCTTGGGCTTTACTGTAATTGTTAGAGTAAGCAGTTATTGAGATGGCCTAAATATTATACAATTAATTAGAAATGCAAAATAAAAACAAACCAAACGAAAACGGGAATAATTAAAATGTTGACACGACATGAATGAACGAGAAGAATGAATGAAATCACAGGCTACAAGGAAACGTGAAAGTTTGTTTTCATTTACATAAAATATAAAGAAATTTTACCGGTTTTTGAGGTTGAAAGTGTCAGGTTCCTTTTTAAAGCAATACAATTTTGTATATGGTCACCTTGTCTATTATTTTCGACTGTATTTTTCTGTGATGGTAACTCAGTCTGAGAATTTTGACACGCCTCGGATGTTATTTTCTCGGCTGTTGTGATTTTATTACAGTTTTTGTACTACTTTCCCTTATTTTTCTGTGAAATACTGTGTTATTTGAGTTAACATATCTGTTACCTTCAACGCAAATTGAAAATTTACATCTAAGCGCCGTGAAAAGCAGGTAAAAGGCATAAACTTTACGTTAATTAAGCATAACACTACTAAATTGAAAAAGCAAAAGCTCTTCCTCATTCTATTTCAAATAGGTTCTTCATAATTTGGTCGAATAACAATCAATTATCTTACAAGCACCAAGATTTTTGTTTATTATTTCTAAATATCTGTATTTTAGGCAAATCGAAGCCGTATGGCTACTTAATGTATATGTAGCTAATAATTAACACATGTAAAAGTATACATTGCAGTTTTCATTGAATAAACTCTTTGTATTCAATGACTCATTCATCATAAAAAATGGTGTAAATTCCTATGAAGTACATACTTTATCTGGACTACTTTCATTTCTTTGTGAAGGTCTGGTCATAATGAAGATATCTTTAGTCAATAGATGAATTATAACAATGTTATTCATCTATTTTATTTACTAGAGAAATTATCTATTTACTTTAACACTTGTATTGTATCTCAATGGAGCACAGAGACTGTTAGTTACTGACTAACACTGCCTGTGTTAGTACATATACCTACTTTTTCTAGTAAAAAAACCCCTAACTCTTAGGAATAAGACAACACACACAAGGCTTATTTATGTGTATGCTATGTTTATTAACAATATCTGAGTTCTCGGCTAAACAAAGTATGCTACATGTTTTTTGAAGTGATAAGTAATGTAACTAGTCTTCACTTATGTTGTGTTTTTCAATAAAAATAATCTTACTTACTTACTAATGTGGCGCTGCGACCCAAAGTGGATCCTGGCCTGCGACACAAAGAGACACCACTCCTATCGGTTCTGCGCCATCTCCTGCCACTCGGTAGCATGGAGCTGTTGCAGATCCTCCTCTATCTGAAATTAATCTTACAAATATATATTTAATGTTGCTATAGACATATGAATTTTAACAGAGAGTGTGTTACATATAGGCCATAAATAACATTTAGAGGCCTTTAGCCTTAAAACTTTCACAATAGAGTTGGCTACTCTCATCTAAGTATATAAAACTCAAAGGTGACTGATTGACTGACTGACTGATATAGTGATCTATCAACGCACAGCCCAAACCACTCGACGGATCGGGCTGAAATTTGGCATGCATGTAGATGTTATGACGTAGGCATCCGCTAAGAAAGGATTTTGATGAATTCCACCCCTAAGGGGATAAAATAGGGGATGAAAGTTTGTATGAAACTTTGTCAATTTTAAACCGATCGGGCTGAGACTTTGCATGCATAAAGCTACTATGACATAGGCGCTCGCTATGAAAAGATTTAAATAAATTCCACCCCTAAAGGGATAAAATAGGGGATGAAAATTTATATGAAACTTTGTCAATTTTAAACCGATCGGGCTGAGACTTTGCATGCATAAAGCTACTATGACGTAGGCGCTTGCTATGAAAAGATTTTGATAAATTCCACCCCTAAAGGGATAAAATAGGGGATGAAAATTTATATGAAACTTTGTCAATTTTTAACCGATCGGGCTGAGACTTTGCATATGCATAAAGCTACTATGACGTAGGCGCTCGCTATGAAAAGATTTTGATAAATTCCACCCCTAAAGGGATAAAATAGGAAATGAAAATTTATATGAAACTTTGTCAATTTTTAACCGATCGGGCTGAGACTTTGCATGCATAAAGCTACTATGACGTAGGCGCTCGCTATGAAAAGATTTTGATAAATTCTACCCCTAAAGGGATAAAATAGGGGTTGAAAATTTGTATGAAACTTTGTCAATTTTAAACTGATCGGGCTGAGACTTTGCATGCATAAAGCTACTATATGACGTAAGCGCTCGCTTTGAATTTTTTTTATAAATTCCACCCCTAAAGGAGATAAAATGAAGGATAAAAGTTTGTATAAATCTACTTAGATTTTCCCATTTTTGTCTAGCCGAAGGGAAAAATTGCTCTTACAACAGAACTATTTGCATGCGCTGCCTTAACAGTTGTATAAAATATAAATAAAATCTATACTAATATTATAAAGCTGAAGAGTTTGTTTGTTTGTTTGAACACGCTAATCTCAGGAACTACTGATGCGAATTGAAAAAATCTTTTTGTGTTTAATAGACCATTTATCGAGAAAGGCCTTAGGCTATTTAACATCACGCTGCAACTAATAGGAGCGAAAAAATAATGGAAAATGTGGAAAAAACGGGGAAAAATATTCATCTTTGAGGGCTTCCGTTGCGTGCGCTGATAGACTATTAACGGTGCCATTGACAAGAGAAGGTTATCAAGAAGAGTTGAGCACTATATATGTATCAAATCGCAACTGCCAACGGATACGGAAAACACATGGTGGACGGGTTGGTAAGAAGTAAGACAAGGCAGCAGGTTCGCAATATGTTATATGCGATACCACCGGACAGGCCGAACAGATATGTGGGTAGCCTTACTTACATGGGGCCAGTGTCAGAACGGGCCGCTAAAATATTGCGGAAAGCGGAAGTCAATACAGCTTATAAAACAACGGATAATTTACGTCACCTGTATAATGGTAAAGACCGGTTGGAAGATGCCAGGAAGTCTGGGGTATACAAATTGGTGTGTGACGAGTGCAATGCTGTGTATGTAGGTCAGACAGGAAGAAATTTCGAAACCAGATACAAAGAACATATGACAGCCCATGAGAACGAGCACCTAGAAAGATCACACTTTGCGAAACATTTATTAGACACCGGACATACTTTGCAAAATAACCACACGTACCAGATTAAGCAAATATGCGATAAAGGATTCCGTTTGTGCGTGTGGGAGCAGCTGGAAATACTGAAACACTAGTGGCAACCTTTTACGTTGCTGAACGACCAAACAAACTTGGTATCATCACCATTGCTACGAACTTTCATTGGTAATGGAACAAACACCTCCTAATTTGGTAAACACGCGAGCGATGACGCAACGACGGTTACGTTAGTGAGTTTGAATAGTAACGGTCAGCCAGTGACACATCGTCTGACATCATATTACGTTATATAAGGAGCGGTCGTTGCTCGCCGAGCTCACTTTCGGACCGACGTTCGAGGAGTCAACACGTCCTGAGGAAGCCTCGTGGAGAGGCGAAACACGTGTCGACGAAAACATCTTGCCGAAGGAGAACAACAAAGCTTCAAGACACAAGGTGCGGTGTTAGTAAGATCTTGAGATCCACGGAGGTCACATTGGTTAGGAGGTGAGGTGTGGCGGTGGTATATGGAGGAACAAACCTAAAAACCATCAAGTCTGTTGTTAGAATGGTAATAACTATTCCACGCGGACGAAGTCGCGGGCACCAGCTAGTTCAAACATAGAGCTGTTTGTCTAGTACAGCAGTCTTTAAGCCATGTCAGACGCCCTTAGGGCGGCTTGATAAACTCTCGACTCTACATTCGATAAGAAGAAGATGCAATGTAGAGTCTTAAATCTCTCGCAATAGAGTTGGCTAGTGTCATACAAATATATAGTCTTTTTATTTTTACTTTCAGTCAGTCATGGCGACCATGACAGACCAGTACGGTACAACGGGCACCCTGACCCTGAAATGGGACCCTCGGAACCTGGAAATCAAGACCATGTCCGTTGAGAGGACCCTGGAGCCCCTGGTGCTGCAGGTCACCACCCTCGTCAACAGCAAGGACCGGGATGCCAAGAAGAAGAGACGTAAGTAAACATTTTTATAAGAAACTGGGTTTTACCTATAGCTTCACTTGTATTATCTAAATATATAATACTCAAAGGTGATTGACTGACTGATAAAGTAATCTATCAACGCACAGCCCAAACCACTGGACGGATTGGGTTGAAATTTGGAATGAAAGTAGATGTTATAACATAGGCATCCGCTAAGAAAGGATTTTTGGAAAAACCACTTTTAAAGGGGTGAAATAGGGGATGCAAGTATTACTTCTTAATGCGAGCGAAGCCGCGACTACTAGTACCTACTAGTAACATATATATTCAATATCACAAATGTATTGTCCTTCCAGCGGGCAAGTCGAAGCGAGCGAGCGCGCTGGTGGCGACGGTGGAGCGTGCCACGGAGATATTCATCGAGCGCGGGCAGAGCATCGCCTACGAGAACCCCGAGATCACGCACCAGATGCTCGCCGCCGTGGAGGATGTCAGGAAGGCAGGTCAGTCAGAGGCCCCTAGGGAGATTTCAAAACTATCAACACCAAAGTTGGAAACTCATGTGAAGAAGAACTGTTACTGCTGTTATGCTTGGCCAATAAACTGAGAAAATAAATAAGTCACTCAAAATTTTGCCTCCTTAGTAAAGTGTCCTACAGTAGCGTTTTAGAATCTTGTGTTGTATATGTTTACGAATGCAGCTGTTGGCTTTTAAAGAATAAAGAATAAAATAAATTTATTTGAGACACGAAACAACAACAGATACAGAACACAATAAAATATAAAGATATACATATACAAGTACACATTTCATGTCACAACTCGGCCTCAACTCAGCATGTGCTGGATGCAAGCATCCAGCGCTGGTCTTGGTCTAGGCAGGTGATGTCACGAACGTATTTGTGTTGAGTCTAGTCGTTTGTATGTATACAAGTATTATATCCGTTATCTAGTAACCATGACGCGTTTGCTTAGTGTGGGGCTAGATGGCGCTGTGCGCAATGTCCCGGATTATTTATTTAATAAGTTGTATAGTTGCGACAAAATATAAAAAAAAAAATGGGTGTTATGGGTTTGTATACAGTAAAAGTGTGTTTATGTTTTGTCAATCGGTAATACAGTGAATATCATAAAGTCAAGTAGTATGTCTGCCTTATTTGAGAGCCAGCTTCATTCTTGCCCAAGCATGCGCCAGCATAGGACTGTAGGTCATGATATTTATTTATTTATTTATATCTATGATGTTGCTTGTGCTGATATTCCGGTGACATTGTGGTCAAATACCACTATAAAATACTTGTACCAGTATTTGTATACAAAATTACTTCATATTCCAGGCGCAGCAATGAGCCTGGCTGCGCGCGAGTTCTCGGAGGAGCCGTGCGCGTCCTCCGTGCGTTCGGGCATGGTGCGCGCGGCGCGCGGCCTGCTGTCCTGCGTCACGCGCCTGCTCATACTCGCCGACATGGTGGACGTGCACCTGCTGCTCGGCAAGCTCAACTCGGTGAGTGTATATTATAGAATGAAAAAAACTTTCAGAAGACCTGATAACCTCCTTGTTTTGGAAGCCGGTCAAATTTTTTTCTTTAAAGAAGTAGACAGGACTTTTGGTAAAATAAACTCATGAGTCTGTTTAAAAAGTAACCACATTTCTTCACAAAAAGTATCTGCTGCTGTCCAAGCTCAACTCTGTGAGTTGTATGGAGAGATTCGAGTTATATGTGGGGTACATCACTGGGGGAAGTGAGCAAGATTGTGGTTTAAAAGTAGCCATGTTTCTTCATAAAAGTAGCCATTTTTCTTCACGAAATTTGGCCATGTTTCTTCACAAAAAGCAGCCAAAATTCTTCACAAAATGTAGCCATGAATCTTCACAAAATATAGTCATGTTTCTTCACGAAATGTAGCTATGTTTCTAAACAGAATGTGACCGAGATTTTACATAAAAAATAGCCAAATGTCTCCAAGAAAAGTAGCCCAAATTCTAAGTACAAAATGGCTAAGCTTCTGTGTAAAATGTTGCCCAGATTACATTTAAAAGTAGCTCAGCTTACTGATTAAAAATAGCTAAATTTCTATATAAAATGTTGGCAAGATTATCTATAAGTACTAATATTATAAAGCTGGAGAGTTTGTTTGAACGCGAGAATCTCAGGAACTACTGGTGCGAATTGAAAAAATCTTTTTGTATAGCCTAAAACCTTCCTCGATAAATGGTCTATTCACCATTTATCGAGGAAGGTTTTAGGCTATATACCATCACGCTGCAACTAATAAGAGCGAAGAAACAATGGAAAATGTGAAAAAAACGGGGAAAATTATTCACCTTTGAGGGCTTCCGTTGCGTGCGCTGCGAAAACGGTTCAAGTTGTGGGTAATAGCTATAATTTATAAAGCTGAAGAGGTTGTTTGCAAAAATAAATATGATGCCAAAAGTAACTATTCCACGCGGACGAAATCGCGGGCACACAACACGGGGAAACAAGTCTTCCGTGGAAATACCTGAGCGCCCACCACGATGTAACTGTCCAAGAGAACTCCACTAACAAAAATCATTATAAATGTATATAACAATCATTATATTGTTTATTCCTCAGGTGGAGTCAGATCTGGACAAGTTGAAGAGTGCCTCCTCTCAGAGCGAGCTAGTAGAAATGGCGCGCCAGTTCGGTCGCTCCGCCGGCGAGTTGGCTGCAGGTATATATCATTTTTTTTATTTATTTTTACTAGCTTTTCCCAGCATTATTATATATACTTATAAACCTTCCACTTGAATCACACTATCTTTTAAAAAAGACTGCATCGAAATCCGTTGTGTAGTTTTAAAGATGTAAGCATACATACAGACATAGGGACAGACGCGGGAAGCGACTCAAGTTGAAAAGTGATTTGTCCTAAAGCGAGTCTTCAGTTCAGTATTTAAACTCAAACTCAAAACCAGATTCGAACCAGTGCGTCTGGATGAAAAGCAGACACTGAAGCCGCTGAGCCACTCTCGCGTTTGCCTCTAGAATCACACTATCTATTAAAAAAGTGGCATTTCCAAAACTCCTTTCTTAGCGGATGCCTACGTCATAACATCTACCTGCATGACAAATTTCAGCCCAATCCGCCTAGTAGTTTGGGCTGAGCGTTGATAGATCACTATATCAGTCAGGTTACAAGTGTGGGGGTGGTGGTGTCTCTGATTTCCTTGCAACACAGGACCTCTAGTACCTAGCGTAGGAGTCAGTCATTCCACCGCGTACCAAATACTTTTTCATGTATTTGCATATCCTACATCACATAAAATAGGTACGTTTTACATATGTATTTTGTGACCAACAAACTATTGGATTTGAGTCAGTCAGTCACCTTTGAGTTGTATATATTTAGATTATTTATTATTAATCATCATCATCCTGTATTCCAGCGTGCGCGCGCCGCCAGCACGAGCTGCGCGAGCCGGCTGCGCGGGACGAGCTCGCGGCCGCGCGCGCGCTGCTCAAGAAACACACCACCATGCTGCTCACCGCTTCTAAGGTACGAGAAACAAAGCTTTTTTTTTAACTATAACGGGTTTGCATTGCTTGGCCATAGTTTACTTGATAGCAAACAAAGGCTACGGCCTAAGATGGAGCGTGCTTAGCTTACCCGATAAGAACCGATTCACTCTCGGTTTGAAATTCGCTGGATTATAGTGCGTGGGGAACAAGGAGTCAGGCAGGGAGTTCCACAACTTTGATGTACGAACAATAAAGGTACCGTTTCGTGCGGCTCTTAGGAACTAGAACTAGAATATATTAAACTTCCACATACAAGAATGTTCCCCGCGGAATATAATAACCTTGCGATCTTCAAAGCGTGAGTGAATCGGTTCTTACTGGGTAAGCACGCTCCATCTTAGACCGACATGATTGCTTACCATCAGGCAAACTATGGCCGAGTGCACCCGTTCAAGTTAAAAAAAAAGGCTACGGCCTAAGATGGAGCTGCTTACCCGATAAGAACCGATTCTCTCTCGCTTTGAAGATCGCTGAATCATGCTGATTTCACTTTTTTAATCGACTTCAAAAAAAGGAGGTTATCAAGTCCTATGAGAGGTTTTTTTCCGACTTTTCGTCATAATGCGTCAGTCGTTAAGCCATGTCAGAGGCCCTTAGGGCGGTTTGAAAACGATGATACCAGTTGGCCACTCTCATTCGATAAGAAGAAGAAGAATTTCAGTTAGTCAAATAAATGTAAAGGTGACATAAAATAGAAATTCAAAATTAATAAAAAAAAAACAATTTTTTACTTATCATTGCGAAATATAGGTATTTATAAAGATGGTATTATGTACATATGAGTGCGCTATATTTCCACCCACAGGGCGTATTCATATAAATAAATTTAAAAGTGTTTATATATTTAAAAGTCCTGCCTATAACTATCAGGCAGGCTAAATCTCTGTCGATTTTCCAAAGTATGGTATACAACTATTACATCTCTACGTTGTAAACTGTTAATCGCGTTTATTGGTGTTAAATGTGTGTGTTCATAGTTTATTAATATTATTATTTGTAACAATTAGTTTGGCTTTCTTTTTATTTTTCTCTGTTTAGATATAGGTTTTATTTTTAAGTCTTATTTATTTGTACGCCACCGACCAAACTGATCTCTTTCACCGCTTTCTTGCTAAGGTTGCCTGGAAGAGATCACTCAAGGTGATAAGGCCGCCCACTTGTACATTATTTTTAGTTTAAGTCCTTTTATTGTAATTTATTTATTTTGGTGTGCAATAAAGATGTATTGTATTGTATTGTAAAAGTATATAATATGTATTATATCCGTTATCTAGTACCCACGACACATTTTTTTTATATTACAGGACGCTGTGTGATATGTTCTGAAATATATTCTACTATAAATTCAATTTTAAGAGATATTGTAATTTGTGTAGCATATTCTATGATTATACATATTTAAATATTATATATGTGTGTGTTGCAACTTTACGATAGCAATAAAGATTCTTTATCTTTCTTTATTTGTCTGCATACAACTAATGCTAATTTTATTTATTTATATCTGTATTATAAAATTTCTAGTTACTAACTATTTTCAAATTGCTTTTTTTAGGCAGTATAATTAGTTTTAAAGTAGTTAAATAATGTTACATGTTTTGGTTTTATGAATAAAAAAGGTTTTTTTTATCTATATTTTGTAGGTATACGTCCGTCACCCCGAGCTGGCGGCGGCGAAGGCCAACCGTGACTACGTGCTGCGCGCCGTGTGCTCCGCTGTGGACTCTATCTCCAGCGTGGCCAAGGGACAGCCGCAGACCAGGACTGGTGAGGGAGTTATCTATACTAATATTATAAAGATCAAGACTCTGTTTGTTTGTTTGAACGCGCTAATCTCAGGAATTACTGGAGCGAATTGAAAAATTATTTTTGTGTTGGATAGACCATTTATCGAGGAAGGCTTTAGGCTATATAACATCACGCTGCAACTAATAGGAGCGAAGAAACAATGGAAAATGTAGAAAAAAGGGGGGAAATTATTCATCTTTGAGGGCTTCCGTTTCGTGCGCTGCGAAAACGGTTCAAGTCGTGGGTAGCAGCTATAATTTATAAAGCTGAAGAGGTTGCTCAAAACTATTCCACGCGGACGAAGCCGCAGGCACAGCTAGTAAATAATATATGTTATTATATGCACAGGACTATTATATAGTCATGTGTCTTTATATGGAAGAACCTTTTTAATAAAAGTTTTCTGTAATGTGACGAGGTTTGATTGGTGTATGTTTCTAGCTCTGTGTTACGATGACAACTCACCAGGGGGCGCTGCTGTATACACTATATCTTCTAAATAACTAGCCCGATTTTGATGCAGTTTTCTTTGTTAGGCTTAGATTTGTTCAGTAAAGTGAAGTCGGTTTTAGTTATATAAAAATAATGATTATTTGTAAAAAATCAAAAGGTTCGCAGTTCGCACCACTTTTTAGTAAGCGCATCTTGAAGTGGGCGCCCGCGATACAGGTTTCGTACCCAGTGCAGGGCTCACAAGAACATGTTAACGTAAATAGGTTTAATATAGAATTAAGTAACCTTAAGGTTTGTAAGTGCTTTTGTTTAATAAATAAATTTGTATAATTTTACTTTTAAAATCTTTTGACCATTGTATCATCCTCAAATTACTGCAATGGCACCCGGCTTATAATACTTTCAAATATAATAATTCATCGCATTAACATTACTGTATGTTTCGTGTCCAGGGCCCCGCCCCGTGGAGGGACCCGGCGAATTGGCACAAGCACTCGACGATTTTGATGTAAGTTTGATGTAATGATATTACTTTTAAAAATATAATTGCTTTATATATATAATATTTATTTTATGCAGATTTCTGTTAGTGTCCCTGTTGGAAATTTACATGTAAATGACATATCATTTTTAGGGTTCCATATCCAAAGGGTACAACGGGACCCTATTACTAAGCCTCCGCAGTCTGTCTGTCTGTCTGTAGGCTGTATCTCATAAACTGTGATAGCTAGAAAGCTGAAATTTTCACAAATGATGTATTTCCGTTGTCGCTATAATTTAATTTCCTTTTTCAGGAGCGCATGGTGATGGAGCCGCTCGCTTACTCGGAGCTGCGCACGCGCCCGTCTCTGGAAGAACGTCTGGAGTCCATCATCTCTGGAGCCGCTCTCATGGCTGACAGCTCTTGCACTAGGTAACTGAATAATTAATTACAAATAATAATAAAGAAAGAAAGAAAGAAAGAAAGCATTAATTGTGACAGATTTAACAGAAAAACAAACACGAGTAAAAACATAATAAACAAACATAAAATCTGCCACAACACAGTCCCAACTCAGCATAATGCTGGTTGTGTGGAAGCAACCAGCGCTGGTCTTCCGTTGGGGCTGGCAAAACATACTTGTAATAATTTTATAGTTATAAATAATTGTACCGCTGAAACTTTACACTACACGCAATCTACCCGCTTTTTGAAACAATCAAATTATATTTAAACAGTCTTCTTCTCATTATCCAATGAGAGTGGCCAAATCTGGTGTCGAGAGTTTATGAGCCGCCCTAAGGGCATCCGACATGGCTTGACGACTGCTGTACATAATATGTTGTAAAATAATGTTTAAAATTCTACATTTAGCATCACATATTGTAAGTCTTATCTTTGTCTTATTGAAATTTTGTGATCTTAATAGAGAAGGAGCTGGCTTCCCAGACAGATAATTTTCTAGTTCGGAAATCAGACACTTTCAAGTTTCTTGTCATGTGTATATTATATTTTGGCAATAAAGAATTGATCGATTGATTGTACTATGACAAACCGGGACCTACAATTTAACGTGTCACCATGGAAGTGCCCAAAATGGAATGCCACTTTTCGGTCACCCATCCGTGTACTGACCGCGTCGAACTTTGCTTAACATTGGTAATCATATGCGATTGCCTCCGCTAGCTGAGCTACGGACGCTTCGCTTCGCGCTTTTAAACAATAATAAAGGCTTATTTTATTTATGTTACATACCGGATTCCCTATTTCCCTCGAACTATAATTTATCGGTCTTCAAGTCGAGAGTGAATCGGTTTCTTCTAGGCAAGCGCGCTAGATCGTAGATTACACCGTTGCTAAGCATCAGGCGAGTTGTAGTCAAGTGTGAGCCTATTTTGTTTAAAAAAACATGTTATTTACTTGCAGGGACGAGCGCCGCGAACGCATCGTGGCGGAGTGCAACGCAGTGCGTCAGGCGCTGCAAGATCTACTGCACGAATATATGAGCAATGTGAGTACATGGATGCTTTATATAAGTTAAGTACATATTTAGAATGTACTATCTGCCTGGAAGAGATTGCTTTTAGCAATAAGGCCGCCACTTGTGGCACTAGTATAAGTATTTTTTTTCTTCTTTCTTTTTATTTATTATCGTGTGTTGCAATAAATAATTTTCTATTCTATTCTATTCTCTAATTTTATATTAATAATCTATGACATACGATTCGAACAAATTATTAATGAAATGTTTATCTGTTTATTATATTTATTTTGTTTAAAAGTAGACTCATTTATTGGTAAACAATAAAGTTTACCCGTCAATTATTTTATAGTATATACAATATACGATTAATTGTATATAATATCAATATGTACCTACTATTCAAATATAAATAGAACTAATAACTTAAATAAAAACTTCATACTAAATAATGAAAATAAATTACAGTTCATAAAATTCTTTATAACTGTAGTACGATTGCTCGATCAACCAGCGCTTGAGGCGACATTTAAAGCTACATAAGGAAGGCATATAAGCATATAATCTCTGCTAACTAACGCATAACGATGTGATAAAAAATCTTAATTGATATTGTAAAATTGCAACATACATACACATATAATACTAATGGACGCCCGCGGCTTCGCTCACGTAATTTCGGGATAAAAAGTAGCCTGTGGCACATCCGGGACCTCATACTACCTGCATACCAAAAATTATGATGATTCGTTCAGCCGTTTTTGCGCGATGAGCATTTAAATAAACTTTAATATTTTTTTCTGTTTTTTCTGATTATTTTAACGCTCATAAAGCAAAAATGGCTGAACAGATCATCTTAGAAGTGTCATAGGCTACTTTTTATCTCAAAATAATGCGAGCGCAGCCGCGGGCGTCCACTAGCAGAGAATATTTTAATTAACGTTATAATTTTATACCATTACATATTTTAATATAATAATTTTTGTATTTTTCAGGCCGGTAAACCCGAGCAATCAGCCGGATTGGAGCGCGCAATCGAAAACATGTGTCGCAAGACTCGCGACCTGCGCCGCCAGCTGCGCAAGGCAGTCGTGGACCACGTCAGTGATAGGTACGTGTGACTCCTCCTCACTGAGGGGCGTGACTCCCCCGCGCCATAGAGAACATGTGTCGTAAGACTCGCGACCTGCGCCGCCAGCTGCGCAAGGCAGTCGTGGACCACGTCAGTGATAGGTACGTGTGACTCCTCCTCACTGAGGGGCGTGACTCCCCCACGCCATAGAGAACATGTGTCGCAAGACTCGCGACCTGCGCCGCCAGCTGCGCAAGGCAGTTGTGGACCACGTCAGTGATAGGTACGTGTGACTCCTCCTCACTGAGGGGCGTGACTCCCCCGCGCCATAGAGAACATGTGTCGTAAGACTCGCGACCTGCGCCGCCAGCTGCGCAAGGCAGTCGTGGACCACGTCAGTGATAGGTACGTGTGACTCCTCCTCACTGAGGGGCGTGACTCCCCCGCGCCATAGAGAACATGTGTCGTAAGACTCGCGACCTGCGCCGCCAGCTGCGCAAGGCAGTCGTGGACCACGTCAGTGATAGGTACGTGTGACTCCTACTCACTGAGGGGCGTGACTCCCCCGCAGAATCAATTCGTACGGAGATTTCTCTTAAACAGATAAGTGCATCATTTCTAAGAGCATGTAATTGCCTAAAGAAATAAAAAAACTTTGATTTGATTTCAACAATTTTGCCGTCCTAGATACTGCTGGAAAACCAGGTGGAAAAAGATCTGTCCCAGCTCGAAGCCGCTGAGTGGCAGGAAGTGGCACACGACAGAGATGAATGGCGTCTTTTGGTGTCGGAGGCCAAGATCCGATTTGGGTCGTTGAGCCAACCTAGTTAGTTAGATTTGTGGGCGCCCAGGTCCTTCCACGGAAGACACGTGTCCTCGGATATTGTGGTCCTCAAACATGTCTACAATTTTATTATCGTATATACCTATTAATAAGTTAATGTATTTCTTTCAGTTTCCTGGAAACCAATGTACCCCTGCTGGTGCTGATGGAAGCGGCCCGCAACGGCAACGAGAAGGAGCTCGAACAATACGCGCTCGTGTTCACTGAACATGCTAACAAACTTGTTGAGGTATGTTATGTACACTTTCATGGTAGTTAGAAATATGTATAGCATTTATTAACATCGAGAATTACACCAAAGTTATCATATTATATAATATATTACAAATATCATGTCTCGTTATATATACATTTAAGTACGTACATATATATATGAAGGAAAGAAAACTAGCATACTGGCTACTTATGTAAATTAGGAGCTGGCCATACATTTTGGGAATACGACTGGAAATAACAGTAACAGCGCCACCTATCCATTAACTTATTATACTTACTATATATTTTATTATTCATATAAAGAAAACTAGTATGTATTCTGCACAAATATGTAGATTTGGGGACTGACTCTGAACTTTCTGAATATGACTAAAAATAATAGTAAACAGCGCTATCTATACACTAACTTCGCAAAAATGCTTATAAAATTTGTGGGTAGTTTACTATTAGTGAATGTACTAGAAAGGTGCCGGGTTCGATCCCCGGGAGACGTGCTATTTTTGGACATCAATTACTCAACAATTAACATTATTGCTTGGTAAAGAAATTGAAACTGAACAAACATTCTTCTTATCGAATGAGAGTGGCCAACTCTGGTGTCGAGAGTTTTGTCATGCCGCCTTAAGGGCTTACAAACATACAGCGCCATCTATACCCAAAATATGTCACAAAACTTTTTTTTTCATGAGATAGGCTCACGCTTGACTACAACTTGCCTGATGTTAAGCAACGTTATATTCTAGAAGAAACCGGCTTACTCTCGACTTGAAAACCGATAAATTATAGTTCAAGGGGAATAGAGATTCGGGCAAGGAGTTCCACAGTTTGGCTGTTCGCACGATGAAAGTCGAAGCAAAACGCTTGGCGAGTCTCATTTTTAAATCACATAGTTGTGAATACCAAGCTACCGCGTTCGATCCCCATTGGACACGTCCTTTTGCACATTTTATTTATATTTTTGTTGCCAGGTGGCAAACCTCGTCTGCTCTATGTCGAACAACGAAGACGGCGTGAAGATGGTGCGTCATGCAGCCGACCATATCGAGGCTCTGTGCCCTCAGGTAAATAAATATAAAATATATGTATTATGTATGATTAAGAGCGTTTGCGGATGAGTTTTTTGGAATTTCAGCTTGATATCTGTATAAAGAAAATCTAAATATGTATATAAAACTCAAAGGTGACTGACTGACTGACATAGTGATCTATCAACGCACAGCCTAAACCACTATGAATCGGGCTAAAATTTGTCATGCAGGTAGATGTTATGACGTAGGCATCCGCTAAGAAAGGATTTTCGGAAATGCCACTTTTAAAGGGGTGAAATAGGGGATACAAATTTTACTTTTGAATGTGAGCGAAGCTGCGAGCACCCACTAGTCTTTCATAATATATTACTTTTCTATATTTGTAGGTAATAAACGCAGCGCGCGTCCTCGGCGCCCGGCCCCGCTCGCGCGTCGCTCAGGAGAACGCAGGCGCCTTCGCTAGAGCATGGGAACTGGCTGTCAAGTTGCTGACAGACGCCGTGGATGATATTACCACCATTGATGACTTTCTGGCTGTTAGCGGTAAGGAGAAAAGTTTATTTAGGTACTTGGAAGATTTATTGACCTACTCATTGTGAAAGACTTGACTGACTCGGTTTTCACTTAAGACTTCGCCATTGGTTCATTAAAATCGAATTGGCCACGTAACCAAAAGCAAAACTAAAATTAGTAAGAAAAACAACCGATACGATTTACACTACGACTTCCTCATTGCTCCATTAAAATCGAGTTGGCCATGCGATCAACATGGCCGCTAGATCAGACATGTACACATTTCCACATTTAAACATTGACAAAAAGACAAAAATAAGTAAAAAAGTCTATTTTCTACCAGAACTTCCTCATTGGTCCATTAAAATTGAGTTGGCCATGCAATCAACATGGCCGCGAGATCAAATATGTGCAGATTTCCATGTTTGAAAAATTGACATTAAAAATTGTTCATTGGTGTATAAAAATCAAAATGGCCATGCAATCAACATGGCCGCGCTAGATAGTACCCAATACCTATAAGCTTTTGGGTACTATCTAGGTATACAAATTTTCAGACACTTTTCTCTCCTACATAGGTAAGTGTACGTCTTATGATAAAAAATACTACGAGTATCTCGATTATTAAAATAAAAATAAAATAAAAAAATAAAAATAGCCTTTATTTCCCTTCATTCAATAATCAAATTACAAATTTATAATGTTATTAATTTACTGTTTAAAATTACAATATGTTTGTCAGATTTAGTTTTAAGATTATAATTATTGTCAAGTAATTTTCATAATGTTCATAAATTTTCATAATCTCGATTATTACAAATCCCTTATTGGCGTATGAAAATCGAAATGGCCACGCTAAAAACATGGCCGCTACTGAAAGTTCTTCGCAAAGATTTGTAGAATTTCTATTTGCATGGCTATTTTAACAGACTTACTAAGGAATGTATTGTACTACCTTATTAATTGAAAGTTTAAGTAGAAAATTCAAGTTTCTATCACTTTTTATAAAGCTGTTAAATCAGACGTTACTTTGCGTAAGTCCACTGCAGTTGTTAACTTTGGAGAAGTGTTTACAAACTTTTCTCATTGTTGGATTTGTCCCCCGCTCTTCTTGCCACTCCGTGCGAGTAGAAAATCATAGACTAAGAAAATTACTAAGGTTAATATAGTTTCTAACACTAATTAACATTGTTACAGAGAACCACATCCTAGAAGACGTCAATAAATGCGTGGTGGCGTTGCAAGAAGGTGACCCAGACTCTTTGGAGCGCACCGCCGGGGCCATCCGGGGGCGGAGCGCTAGGTAAACTATATAATTTATATTTATACACTAAATTAATATTTCAGGACATATCACACAGCGACATCTAGCCCTATACTAAGCAAACGCTTGTGCCGTAGGTACTAGATAATGGATACTTGTATACTTTTCTTTTCTAAATACATACATATATGTACATACATTGATTGATTGATTGATAAATTCTTTATTAAAACACCACATACATAAAAAACAATACAAAAAAACAAAGAAAATAAAATTTGCGTTTTAATTGGCGGCCTTATCGCTAAGAGCGATCTCTTCCAGGCAATATCTTCATCAATACATACTTTTTATTTTTCATCTTCAATCAATACATACTTTTTATACTATTGGACGCCCGCGGCTTCGCTTGCATTACTTCGGAAAAAAATAGCCTATGACACTCCCAAGACCTCATACTATCTACATACCAAAAATCGCGATGATCCGTTCAGCCGTTTTTGCGTGATGAGCGTTTAAACAAACAGATACACAGACAAATATTCTAAAAACTGCTGATACATGTCCTGTTATCGATTTAAAGTATACCCAAAGTTTTTTTTTAACATCTTCTATGTATATATTTTTTACTCTTATAAAGCTAAATGCTTTATTATATGTATAGATAGATATAGAAGATTATTTCCCGCAGAGTGTGTGCAGTGGTGACCCAAGAGATGGACAACTACGAGCCCTGCATCTACACCAAGCGGGTGCTGGAGGCTGTTACAGTGCTGAGAGATCAAGGTATGTGCTTTAATCATCTAAATATGTATAAATATATATATATATATATGTATGTGTATGTAAAACTTTAAGTTTGTCTGATATAGTCATCTATCAACGCACAGCCCAAACCACTGGACGGATCGGGCTGAAATTTGGAATGAAAGTAGATGTTACGACGTAGGCATCCTCTAAGAAAGGAGTCTTGGAAATACCATTTTTAAAAGGGTGAAATAGGGGATGCAAGTTTTGCTTCTTAATGCGAGCGAAGCCGCGAGCACCCACTAGTTAACTTTTATAAGGTATAAATATTGGCATTGCTTCAGCCAACATTGTGAGCGCATCTGTGGCTCTCGTGTTGGTTTATTTAGCGAGCGCAGCTGCAAATAGTATGGACGCTACATATATCATCTCTCGTAGATACAGTAAGGCCAATGATGATAAAGTATTAAAAAACCAAGAGGGCTTTGGAGGCTGCCACTGTGTTAAGAGATCAAGTATGTGTATTTTTAGTATAATTAACGCCTGACAGAAAAGATAAGAAAGAAAAATAATTTTTTTCCTACTAGAATCAGGCAAAATAATATTTATTTCTTACCTAAAAGATAACTTAATTAACAGAGTTTAAAATTTTACTTAAATTTTAATATTAAAACTTTCGTGAGACATTTTATCAATATATTAACTAAACGGTTTTCACTCACGTGTAAATCGCGTAAGTTGTTTACGCGTTTCGGATGTTATGACATCCATCTTCAGAACGTATGTTCTGGGACCGCGGCAGCACTCAGACTGCGCGCCGCCTGCAGCCGTCTGCACGCAGACTGCGCCGTGGGTCCCAGCTCTTAATACGATGACAAAGAGAAGGATCATTTTAACTTTGGATCAAGATACGGTCAGTTTTGTGTGCCGGTACATCGGTCGATGATGCTGTCCCTGATGAAGCAGTGGAGTGACCCGAGGACGAAGCGGCCGGGAGTAGTAACATCGCCTCGCCTCCCCCCACCACCCCAGGCCCCCGCGCCCGTGTCCCGGCGGGCCGCTCGCCGGCCGCGGTCCCAGAACATACGTTCTGAAGATGGATGTCATAACATCCGAAACGCGTAAACAAATTACGCGATTTACACGTGAGTGAAAACCGTTTAGTTAATATGTTGATTTAAATTGACCTTATAGTAGAGTTACCAATGGCTACTGCACTAGATACCCCTGTATCGCGGCAGCCACAGGTGCTTTTAAATGGTATGATTTAAATATGCAGCTACGGTTTTGGTTCATAATAGTTGAATAAATTTTACGAAAATAGATTTAGACTAAAAACAACGGACGACGTGTGTGTTTGTGTGTGTGTGTGTGTGTGTGTGTGAGGTGTGTTAGTGTGTGTGTAAGGTATGTTAGAGTGTGTGAGGTGTGTTTGTGTGTGTGTGTGAGTGAATATACTTTTACTTAGGAATTTTAAGCAAATCTTCCGTGTTCTCATACGATAGAGTGCACAAGTACTAAGCACACGTACACAATTGAATAAAATATACAAATACAACATTTCTTATCACAAGTCTGTCTGAACCCAGCATGTGCTGACTGTGAACAGCCAGCGCTGGTATTCTTCAGAATTGATAGTGTGCCAAAAACTTCTTAGCATTATATCAGTGCCCGTACATGGACATAATACGGTCAAGACTTTCACTTAAAATTTTTGAAACTTTTTCGTCATAAATTAATTTATGATGAAAAAAACTGAGCTTATTTATTACATCTTAAATCTTAAATCTAGCGCTTTATACTACATATTTAGAGGTATATAAGTATTATATCCCTTATCTAGTACCCACGACACAAGCGTTTGCTTAGTGTGGGGCTAGATGGCGCTGTGTGCAATGTCCCGGAATATTTATTTTATTTTATTTCATTAGGATTTAAACATAGATAATTAAACGTAGAATAAAATAACGTATTGAATGTAGCACTTATTTATTATTCTTATACACAGTATAAACTACATTATGCTAAAATATACACATGGTTTTTTTTTCTATATACCTAAAGTACAATACATAGTATGTACGTATATGGTAACGTTTTTTTAAGTACTTTAGAGACCTAGATCAAACATTGACCTAAATACAAAGATTTTAATGTCAATAGTAAAAACTGACATTTGACTTTTTGACATTTTATTTAGTGTCATAATTCACTATAGTAACTGTCGTAATTTTGACAACCGTTTTGATATTGTTCTTTTTTTCCTTTTTTGTCTCGGAAAGAGATTTCGTCGCGACGTTTATAAGGAGTCTTTCTAATTCTTTATTCGTTGTCAACAGTGAAAAGTAACATTTGACCTTTTGTCTTTTTTTTTCTTTTTTGCCTTAACTATGTATTGTGCCAGTTCTCGAGTTAAAACTTTTTGACGTTTATAGTCTTATGTCAACAATCACTATAGTCAACTGTTTTGACACATTTTTTTTTACTTCTTTTTTACAAAATGCAGAAAGTCTTATAGTACTAGGTCAATGTACGTTGGGTCTATAATATTATAGTAGGTATAGTTTAGTTCTCCGGCGCCGGCGGGTGGGCCCTGATGTATTCGAGCGCGCGCAGGATCGCCTCCGGGATTGGAGGGGGCGTCGGTAGGTGGGAGCCCTGGGGGTAGAGAAAAAAATATCGTTAAAAAAATCTTAGTGATTATATTACACAGATATGAAGTGTTGCTAAGTTGGGGCAGTGTTGTGGCAGATTCTATGTTTTTTGTGTAATTGTTGTTGTTGGTTTATGTTAAACTAGCTGTGCGCGCGACTTCGTCCGCGTGGAATAGTTATTTTGGGCATCATATTTATTTTTACAAACAACCTCTTCAGCTTTATAAATTATAGCTGTTACCCACGACTTGAACCGTTTTCGCAGCGCACGCATCGGAAGCCCGAAGAAGATAAATAATTTTCCCCGTTTTTTCCAGATTTTCCATTGCTTCTTCTCTCCTATTGGTTGCAGCGTGATGTTATATAGCCGCCTTCCTCGATAAATGGTCTATTCAACACAAAAATATTTTTTCAATTCTCACTAGTTCCTGAGATTAGCGCGTTCAAACAAACAAACAAACAAATTCTTCAGCTTTATAATATTAGTATAGATCTGCCGTAATGAATGTTTTTTTCTTTCAAGTTTTGATTCGTCTTAACGATTTTTAGATCGAGAATGATTTATTAACTTTTGTGCTCATTCGTAAGACTTTTGGCAGAGTGGCCGTGGACTTATGATGTTGTGCTGTGTGGCAGATATATACTTATTTATGTATATACAAGGTGTAGCAGAAGGGTGTGACAACACTTATACTATACATACCTATGTATATATAGAATACAGCCCACTAGGTTTCAGAATTGTAAGGGTCATAGATTTCGAGTAATCATAAGTTGAACTTTCATTAAAATTTTAAGGCTTGCAACCCTACATCTTATCATTTTGAGCGTTCATTGACTTTTGACAAATTTTAATTTGTCAATAAAAAATTCAATTAAAAATATTAATTTCACTATTTTTCTATAATTATGCCTGGACTAGTATTTTCAAACGCCGAGTATTACGACATGATATTGTGCGTGGGTGCTTCGAATGGCAGCTACCACGGTGCACGTCAGCTCTATCGCCAACGTTTCGTGGACGGTAGACCACCTGATGCACAGCGAAAGCTTCCTTCCTACGGATGCATTCGGCGAATGTGCCTGCGACTGCATAGTACGGGCAGTTTCCATGATTCCCGCAACGATGGTCGACCTACTACTCGAGAGAGGTCAAATCTGGAGACGCAAATTCTGGAGCATTTTGAAGAGAACCCGAGGACCAGCACACGTAGAGCTGGCGCAGAGTTTGAGGTTCATCACATGGTGGTTTGGAGGACGCTTAGTAGCATTTTGAGCCGTTTGTGTGAAATAAATGTGATCACTCGCTAGGGCTGCCACGAAATCAAGTGAAAAATATTATCTAATTTTTGTATGGTAAAAAATATATGCGATTTAATTTTTCATATTTTGGTATATATGTATACTTTTTAATATTGTCACACCCTTCTGTTACACCTTGTATATATATGGCCTGTTAGCTTAGTTGGTAGTGGCACTGCCTTCTAATCTAGAGGTTGCGGGTTCGATTCCCGTATGACACAAGTATTTATTAATTTTAAATTGTATAATTACTTGTGTTGAGTCTGGTTGTTTGTATGTATAATAAGTATGTATTTACAAAAGAAAAGTATATTAGTATTATATCCGTTATCTAGTACCCACGACACAAGCTTTTGCTTAGTGTGGGGCTAGATGGCGCTGTGTGGAATGTCCCGGAATATATTTATTATTTATTATATTATTATTTATTTTATTATATATAGATATATGATAATAATAGATAATGAGATTTATAAATTAACAAAAACAGCAAAAGTTCATATAGTAATACAGTAATAAGGTGGTTGTTGCTCCCATTTCTCAGCTGTACTATGGCAAACAGTCGGGATCTACAATTTAACGTGTCATCCCAAAATACACCAATTGGTCACCCATCCAAGGATTGACCGCGTCGACAATGGCTTAACATTGCTTATAAATAGTGTTATTATATGTTCTCCGTGGAAGGAGCTGGGCGTCCACCACGATGTATCTGCACAAGAGAACTACACTAACCGAATTAATTCAGCGGGGGAGTCACGACCCTCAGTCGTGAGGAAATACGGCTCAAAGAAAAAATAAATAAATAAATGAATAAAAAAAGATAGAGATGTTTACCTGCGGCTGGTATCCATTTTCGTCAGCTACGTAAGAGAATTGAATCGCTTCGCCCTCGGGGGAGGTCCAGGCAGCTTCCCCCTGCACGGTCTGGGCTGCTCCTTGCTCGCCATCGGTACCCTGTAAAAATAATTAAATTTGATACTACTACTTTACTTTTTGTTTTACGTAATTTGGTTTTGAGTTTGCGTTTGACGTCTGCGGTTTTGAAGTCAACATTTGAAGTGTGGCTCAGCGGTTCCAGTGTCCGCTTTTCATCCAGACGCATCCTGGTTCGAATCCGGCCCTACACCAATGTCTTGTATTTTCAAGTTATGTGTGGATTTGCACTCGCTTAGCGGTGAAGGAAAACATCGTGTGGAAACCGACATGTTAAATGACATGCGTCTTCCCTGGAAAGACTTGAGCGCCCACCACGATGTATCTGCCCAAGAGAACTCCCCTAACAAATTAATTCCGCGAGGGAGTCACGCACGACCCTCAGTCACGAAGAAACACGACTCAAATAGAGATGAATACTCACAGATCTGACAGCGGGTGGCTTGATGTCTCCCTGCGCGGTCTGCGAGATACCGTTGTCGGATTTAAAAGCCCACTGGTAGCCACCATCAGGAGACACGTCCAGCTCTTGACTCACTATCTCAGCTTTGCTCTCGTCTTTCCTGTTGCCGACGATGTGGGACACGTCGGCGGCCGCGAGCGCCGCTAGGCAGGCGATGATTAGGAATTTCTGGGGAAGAAATATATTATATAATATGAATACTTAGTTGTAATAACCGGCTAGCACTTACGTCAATAATTATGTCGAAAATTAGCTCGACAAGTTTCGGAAAACTGAGGTTTCCATCATCAGGAGGACGATTCAGCACGTGCGTCTTGGTTGAAAGATATTATATGAAATTAATACTATCGAAATAGAATAATAGGAAGTGGAACTCCTTTAAATATCGCGGGATAGTCAGTCGCCGATACCGTGGTTGTTGACCAGACCATCCCCATTGAGCTAGGATTATACAGAGTCACAAACGCTCCCAAAAAATGTCCGAGCCAAAACTCTGCCCACGCTTCTCGTTGAGCAGACTTTTGGATTACCTACCTCTTTTGCGCGTTGTTAAAATATGTAAGAGCGAAAGAGACAAGCAGTGTTTTGTTTGCGCTCGCTGACGATGTTAGCGTTCGGACATTTTCCTGCTCTTTTTAGTTTGAGATTGTGTCTTTATCCCGTGGCGCGTCCCGCGTACACAAAAAATATGTTGCCGAAATGTCCGCCCTCTTTGTAAAAAATCAAACTTGTCGGTGTCATCATAGAAAATACTAATTTAAAGCTATGTTTCACAGGTAACGATATATAATAAGTACACCATTGTTTTGCTTATGAATTTTCTGAATTCTCGCAAATGTTAAAATAATGAGATATACTCACATTTAGATTTTATGATGATTGTAAATTGCGGTTATGATTTCTTCACTACTCTGAACTTCACTACTCACTTTTCGACATCATATTTTGTTAACAATTACACATCCAGTTACAAACACACTATAATCACTCACAATATATCCAGACATTCATATCATAAACTTTTTCACACTCAAAATGCAATATTTACATTAAAAATCATATAAAAACAAAAGGATGACGCAATAATCCACCCACCCTATTTGCCGTTTGCGCGGAACTAACTTTGGCATTTTTTACTTTTTTATTCATTTTTCGTTCCAACTTGCGCAAAAAGTTAATCGAATCAAGCAGAGTTTGATGTGCTTGATGGAATAAATACGTCAGTCACGAGTTTGAAGGAAAAGAAACGTAACAAAATGTCGGCGAATCAGAGCACTACGCAAGCGCACACCTTTATGTGCCCGGGGCGCGTCCGGGAACATTTTTTCTGCACATAAGGGTGTGCCCTGGGCGATCGAGAGGTTATATAATCCTAGTTGTGGTAAGTTAAGGCTCAGTTAAGTTAATTTTTTATGATATTAATTATTTGTAGATAAATAATTAAAATACCATATTAAAACGCCACTCGAAATGTAAATAACAGCGCAAAATAAACGAATAAAATTTGAAATACAAATAATGATTGGCGGCCATGTCGCTAAAAGTTTTATATTTTGTTATTCACTCCTATGAGTCGCATTCCTCATTACGGAGGGTCGTGACTCTCAGAAAAAATTATTTATTAGAAGAGAATTTTGAATAGTACTAACACTCCCAAACTATAGTATGCTTTATGTAAATAAAATAAAATAAAATAAAAATAGTCTTTATTTCAGATATACTCAGTTGATTATTACAATAAAATACTTCAAATGTCACTTTAGAATTTCAATAAATGGGAATAAGAGGTAATTTAAATTTTTAAACATGCCACAATTCATCACAACACCACTAATAACACTATGCAGAAATTATTTTTCCAAGTCTAATAAAATTAGCAATAAATGTCATATAAAAATTCAGTATGCTATAAATGTATGTGTCGAAATATGACTCATTTTAACGAAATTACTACGAAATATATAAACAAAAGTATGTACATATTTACTAAAGAAATGTATATAATATGTATTATATCCGTTACCTAGTACCCATGATACAAGCGTGAGCTTAGTATGGGGCTAGATGGCGCTGTGTGGTATGTCCTGAAATATTTATTTATTTAAAACCGAATGGAATGTAAATGTTAAATCTAAGTGTTTTGTCAACTTAATTCAATATTAGTTTTAAATTGACCTTTGCTATATTCATTCCAATATCAAATATTGAAGTACAGGCGCACGGTATGTCGAAATATTATAAATATTTTAATAATATTAAGTTTAGGTAGCGATTTGGTGCATAAGCGGGAGTGAGAGCGATTTTTTGTTTGTTTTTTTCGCACTTTGCCATTTGGTGAGAGTTTTTTTTTATAATTTGTAAATAATTTAAATTACAGACATTTAAAAAAATTAAGAATCAACGGGGATTTAAAAACTTGAGTAATTTCGGTATTAATATTAAAGGTGTTGTTATACAAAAGTTCAGTTCGTATACTTCATATAGATCGAATCTAAATCGATTAAGTACTTATTTAATTAAGTCTTTCGGAAGTAAAAAAAAAAATATATTTATTCACAAAGGTAACTAAGTATTATTTGTTTTTCAAAGATATTATTTATTTAAACTACGACGTGAAATCAGTAACAATTTTATTTAAATATAATTTTACACTTCACAATCAAGTTTCACAATAAATTTCAAATCGCTCCCCGCTCCGCCTATGCCACAGTCTCCGTCCTAAGGTCCAAATGTCAAGACTGACTGACCTGAGGGCATCCTTTTGTATAAAGCCGCTTGTAAATAGCAGGGGTCAAGCGTCAGTCTTAAGTCAATTGTAAATTTACTTTGTAGTTAGATGATTTGACATAAGTATTTATGAACTTTAAAATTTATAATTACTTGTGTTGAGTCTGGTCGTTTCTATGTATAATAAGTATGCATTTACAAAAGTATATAAGTATTATATCCGTTATCTAGTACCCACGACACAAGCGTTTGCTTAGTGTGGGGCTAGATGGCGCTGTGTGCAATGTCCAGAAATATTTATTACATATTTTAATATTTTTATGCAAGGATGGTTTGGTTGTCAATTTTACGTTTTATTAGAATAGGTAGATAGATATAATCATTTATCAGTAAATTGAAATTGCAACTTGAGAAAAAAAAAATTATGTACTACTGTACATATTTTTCGTCACTATAAAACCTAAACTAAATTAAAAAAAAACACACACAAATCCGCAAGCTTCTTCTTTCATCATATTGTTATACGTAAATAAAATATGTACTTGTATACTAGTGTGGATAAATAATTTATATGTTGCTTTTATTATAATTATTATAGCTATTTATAATTGCGTGTTTCTCTTCCTTTTGTGAAGTCGTTTTTAGTTATTCTATAATAAAATGAATGTATTGTTAAAACAGTGAAACTTGTCAAAATCGTGAAATATTTCGCTGTTTAGTTATAATTTTTTTTTTTATCTTAGTACGAATACTTATCACAATATTTTGTAAAAAAATAAACACAAAAATCCACAAGCTTCTTAACTCACCATATTGTTACACGTGAATATGTGAACTAGTGAGGATGTGTGGTGGCGGCAGCTTTTATAAAGCTCGCCGGCGCTCGGCGCGTGGACCAAGGACACGGGCTAAAGCTCGCTCAGACGGGCGCGCGAGGGACGCGGCGACGGGGGCGGTCGCGGTCACATGCGACATACGACTTAATTCTGTGTGTTATGTGTGTGTGTTTTGTCCAAAATGTGTAGTTTAAGTTAAATATATCACTGTATTTTAATATTGCCAAAAAACAAAAAGTCAAATTACGTAAGTTGTCAATTTTATGCGTATGTAAACTGTATTTTGTAAAAAGAGAGACGAAGAACAAGAACTGACGACGAAATTCTTGTAGGTTTTTGTTTCTATGTGTCTTGTTATTGTTCTAGCAGTTTATACAATTTTTGTCTGTTTATTTAAACGTTCATAACGCAAAAACGGATTAACGGATCATCATGGTTTTTGATATGGAGGATCTTCTTCTTATCGAATGAGAGTGGCCAACTCCGGTGTCGAGAGTTTATCAACCCTTTTTCTATTAGATTTTAGTGAGGTATTTAGGTAGTATGAGGACTTAGAAGTGTCATAGAAACTTTTTATCTCAATATAATGCGAGGGAAGCCGCGCGCGTCCACTAGTATCAAATAAAATTAGTAATAATATAATGTTTGTAGCTTATATGCTAGTACGCGTACAAAAACATTCATAGTATGTATACGAAATGCAATCGCGTATTTCCCGTTTCGCTATGACTACGCCTTTATAACATCGTCCGACGTCAAAGTTTAAGATGACACGCTATAAATGTTTTCCTTTAGATTGAAAAGGACATTTATGTTTTGTTTATATTTTTAGACCTTACATAATTTTTTGATAGTGAATATGCTTATGCTTGGCCACAACTGTTTTTTCTTACGAGTAAAGCAAATTAAATAATTATATGGGTAATTAAATAAAATAGCCTGTATTTCCCTAGTTGTATAAAATTTAAATTACATTTCATTTACATTTTACTTAGATTGTTTCAAAAATTCTGTTTGATATTTATTTATGTTTTTTTTTTATAGTTGCTATGATATTAGGGCACAATTAAATTACGTCTTAACAACAATTTTTATTCATTATCTGCCAGAGTCGGTTTTTCCCACTGCTGGGTATAGGCCTCTCTCTTCTAATGCCTGTTTGGCATGTCTCGGCCATTGTGTTATTTTATTATTATTTATCAACAAACTGAAATTAAGCATGCAGGTAGATGTTATGACGTAAGCATCCGCTATGAAAGGATTTTTGGAAATGCCACTTTTGAAGGGGTGAAATAGGGGGTTGCAAGTTTTACTTCTTAATGCGAGCGAAGCCGCGATAATGTTTTATTAAAAAGCTATTTTAATGGAAATTGATGTGCAGGTTCTACGAGTAGGTACTATGCAATGAATATATATGTCGGCGGCTATTTTTGATCGAACATTTCCTTAAAAAAGAACTATAGTCATTAGTAATTATGAATAAGCTTTTCGCAGGCTTTAAAGAAACATTCTCGCTTAAATTCTTTTGCGCAGCTTATTGCATAAAAAATAAGTTTTTGTTTTTTTAACTTGAACGGGTTTGCACTTGACAATAGTGAAGTTGTTTAAATTTAAAAATTCCTCATTTTTTCGCCTACAATTGCGTTCTTACGAACACTCGAAATCCCATACATTACAAGGAAAAATGACGTACGTTATATATCTTCAAATTGTAGGTATTAAAAATAGTGCTATAGAGTGATAGAAATAGTTTCTATAGTAAAAAAAAAACTATTTCTATAAATAATTATCCTTTTATCACCGGACGAGCAGAGATACGGCAGGACGACACCGGTTTATGGTGGAAGTTCCTTAGACCTTTATTGTTCGTACCGCAAAGTTGTGGAACTGCCTGCCTGACTCCTTGTTCCCCACGCACTATGATCCGGCGAACTTCAAAGCGAGAGTGAATCGGTTCTTATCGGGTAAGCACGCTCCATCTTAGGCCAAATCCTTTGCTTACTATCAGGCAAACTATGGCCAAGTGCAAATCCGTTCTAGTTAAAAAAAATAGGAATTCATAATTGTAATAATTCAGTGGGAACCTCGAGGGCGACGTGGTAGAGGAAGGCCCAAGACCCGCTGGCGTCAGGATCTCGACCGGTGTTGGGGTGCTGGCGGGAGGAGGCGGAGACCGGGACGCATGGTGGGAGTTGGGGGAGACGTGCCCAGGAGTGAAATACCTTTTTTAACCTTTAGTTATTTATCCTTTTTTAACACCGTTAGATTATTTTTGTTAAAAAATAATCTCTACTCGTCACTCTAAAGTGATTGATGGGATATGGTAAAGATATTTTTTTATAAATAATTGTCTCGTTTATTGCATTCCGATTCCCACGCAATTGACTCATCCCAGTCATTCAGAGGACATTGTTTTCTTCGAAAGCGTCGAAATGTCACCTTGAGCAACTTTACTGTGACTAAATATGCCCACAGGCGTTTAATGCTGATTTATGTATGTAATAGTGGACGCCCGCGGCTTCGCTCGCGCCAATTTGAGATAATAAGTAGCCTATGACACTCTCACTAAGACATCATACTACCTACATACCAAAAATCATGATGATCCGTTCCGTCGTTTTTGCGTTATGAGCGATTAAATAAAGAGACAAAACTTCTAAAAATTGTTAAAACGTGTTCTGTTATTTAAAGTAAGTATACCTTTTTTTAATATCTTCTATGTTTAGATTGACCCTGTTCAGCTTTATTATATGTATAAATATAGATTACATACATTATCTAGTACCCATGATAGAAGTGATAGCTTTGTATGGCTATGGGGCTAGTTACCGTTATTTATGTTCATTAGTTAATTAATATTTGGGCGCCCTACACCAGTAGGGCTGGTATCGAACCAGAGTAGGTCATATGTAAGGCAGATGTTTCCTTACCGATCCACACTTGCCTTTTAAGTAAGAAATACTTACATTTCCATTTTGGGCGCTTCCGTAGGTCGGATGACACGTTAAGTTGTAGGTCCCGGCTGTTTGTCTAGTACTGCAGTCGTTAAGCCATGTCAGAGGCCCTTAGGGCTTGATAAACTCTCGACACCAGAGTTGGCCAACTCTGGTGTCGAGAGTTTATCAAGCTCTCATTCGATAAGAAGTATTATTTCTTTTCTATGCACATGCGTCAATAATTGTAGTTTTTTAAACTAGTACCTATTCACTTCCGATTTTAGAATTTCAGTTAGCAGGAAACACAGCTTCTGTATTTATTCTACGCCTTTTGGTAATCCCAATGCGCCAGCGCATTCAATTTTAAATTTATCGAAGGATCTTATTGCATAACTCCGACCTTGCTTTATCATAATGACATCTGTTGTATATGGAATCTTCTTTTAATAACACGCTCGCAAGCTTTTTACCGACGCCTTAAAAAAAGGAGGTTATAAATTCGACCCGTATGTTTGCCACATTACACACACACACACATTTTTTCACTTAGGTACCACCCTCTTCCTTTTTCTTTTTGCTTATTTCTCACCAGCCGAAGGTTGCCTGGAAGAGATCGCTTTCAGCGATAAGGCCGCCGCTTGTGGCACTAGTTCAGATGCAATTTGTTTTATGTACTGTTTGTTTTAATACGTGTCAACAATAAAGAGTTTATGTGTATATCTATCTATGTTTGTAATATTGTCAGAATTGGATGAAATTTGAGTATAATCTTCTAGGCATATAAACCTATATGTGTATGTTTGTATATAATTAACCGACTTCAAAAAAAATGAGGTTATCAAATCTTCTGAAAGTTTTTAGTGAGGATGTACATATTTTTGTCCACGGATTTCTCGAAAACTATAAGTGATGTCGATATGGTTCCTTTTGTATTAGTTTAGATTAGGTATGTTTCATCTTGGGGGATAATGGAAGTTTCATATAAATCAATTCATTGGTTTTTATTTTATTTATTTAAACAGAATATGTCCTTAAATTAACTTAACATAAATACAAGAGATATGCACGGCATAAGTTGTGTTCTCTGTGGTTTAAAGTCGGCTACAAAGCAAGTAGCTGGGTTTCATTTGTAGCTGTTGCCTCGTAAACTGTTGATAAGGGATTTAAAGCTCATTTCGAAGGCGCGCCATGTTCGTGTTAAAAATATGTATGGATGCAATAAAATATTAAATTGTGAACTTGTGTTGGTGAAAACTTTGCGGTAAAATGTATGCGAAAGGGTTTTTTTCTCTCGGGGAGTGACGAATCTTCATAATTTTCGTTATAGTGATAGTATACGGTCCTGCAGGGCAAGCACGGCACGAGGACTAATAGTCTTGTAATTAGTCTCAGGTGGATAAAATGGTGGAAAGACTTTTAGTCCTCATGCCGTGCTTGCCCTGCTGGGCGTAACATAGGCTACTCGTTTTATCCCATTATAACGAAAGCATACCCGCGGGCGTCCACTAGTAATATAATAACTTAGATTTCGTAGTTAGATTAGTACCTTGTAGGTTAGTTAGTTTAATGAGATTTTATTGTACGATGTTTTTGGATTCAATAATATTATATCATGGAAGTCTCGTCGGTCTCCAATAAAAGTAGTAGGTACCTACTAAGTTTAGTTCCGTTATCAATGATATCATTAGAATATCAAATTGCTCGTTATTACGTAGCTCGTACTAAGCTTATGTAGTAGCTACCAAATACTCAATAAGATTTAAATTGGTAACCTTCGACCGGGCTTAAACTGTTAGGTATTATTGTACAGGGTGAATGATAGAGCTCTTAAAAAAAAAAACATTTTTTTTACATGAGATAGGCTCACGCTTGACTACAACTTGCCTGTTGTTGCATATATTTTTTAACAAGGTATGGGTTTGTACTTGACCTGATAGTAAGCAATCAATGCGGTCTAAGATGGAGCGTGCTTGCCCAGTAAGAACCGATTCACTCTCGCTTATATAGATATTAAACATTTTATTTTGTATTAAAAAATCCGTGAGATCCATCTAGAAAATGGGAATTGTGATGAAAATAAAATATTTTTTATTTAACGCAAGCCTTTCTCGCCTCGTATTTCTCATCACTGAGGGTTTTTTTTTTTTTTTTTTTTTTTTTTTTTTTTAAATATAAAATCCTTTATTGTTTCAACTTACGTGTTACGTACATGATTGTAGGTATATGACAATAACAAAGTTTTTGCACTACGTTGGTAGGTGTACTAAGCTCTGTACTAGGTATCACAAAGGATCCTGTGTTACAGGGCTATAGCATCCTTGCCGCGGCAGGCTTTCTCCTGCTGAAAGTTAAATATCCTAAAATAGAAACAAAAATAGAAACATAAGAACATAACAATTTGGTATCAAAAAACGATCGTCAAAGCAAAAAACACAAGAATTCTGATTTGACAATGACAGTAATGAAATGACAGTAAACAATAAAATTTAGTGATACCAGTATCGCTTTAAAAAATATAAAAAAAAAAAACTATTTTCTACATGAAGGTACATACATTAGCAGGGTATTAAAGCCTACGCTATACGCTATATTTAGCTTACATGAGGCGGCTGGAAATGAGACTCAAAATAATATATGTAGCCAGACATACCTGTTAGTACTTATAAAAATATTGTATGCAATTCGTGTTATAAGAAGTGCTTTGGCGACATAGTGCATATTTGAGTCTTAGTTATAGTTAGATGAGCGTGTATGTTATGTGTGTGTGTGTGTGTGTGTGTGTGTGTGTGTGTATGTGTGTGTGTGTGTATGTAACTGATAGTGAAAATGTGATTATGTTACTAAACTTGTCAACCGGTGGTTTATGAGTGTTATACTTTAATTTCCATAAATTCTTCAGTTTTATCATAGTCCAGTGTGAGCAGAAATTCATGCACTCGTGTGGAGCTCTCATGCCTAGTTTGGTGTGATATGTCCATAATTTTGCTTATCTTATTATACAGCGATGGGCCTAACTTGCTAACACTCTGTCTTCCAAAATTAGTCCTCACCCTTGGAATGTCAAATATTTGGTTCTTTCTCCTCTTGTTACATAAAGATCCAATTTTCCTTTTGTCAACTAGCCGGTGTTGTCTTAATATCAGAGTTTTAATAAAAAGTTGTCTTACTGTAAGCACTTTACACTCTTTGTATAGAGATGTGGTGGAAAATCTTCTTTTCTTAAAAGTCATGACTTTAAGAAGGGCTCTTTGTGATATCTCTAGATTTTCCAAATAGGTTTTTGCAGCACTTCCCCAAGCACTGATGCAGTAAGTAATTAGGGACTGAGCTAAAGCATAGTAAATCTTTCTCAAAGCCGTGAAAGGCATGATATGTCGAAGTTGACAGAAAATACTGATTAATTTTCTTACTCGTCCAGAAAGTTTCTTGATGTGATCAGTCCATTTCAGGTTTTTGTCAAGCATAATCCCTAGATATTTGATTTCATTTGTTTGTGTCAGGTTGTTACATGTACATTGGGAGTCTTGATTGCATGTTGATTTGTGTATTTTTAAGTTTAAGCCGGATTTTGGTTGTGTCGAGTCATTAATCGTAAAACTGATGTATTTAGTTTTAGTTATATTGATAGAGAGTAAATTTTTCCTCAACCATTGGGACACTTTTGAGAGACCTGCATTTGTTATGTTTTCCACATCATTCCAGCTGGTACCTTCAAACAATAATACAGTATCATCGGCATAAGTAACAATATGTCCTTTATCTAGCATTAAGTCGCAGAGACTGTTTATATAAATCAAGAAAAGTGTCGGACCTAAAATGCTACCTTGAGGCACGCCATACTTAGTATTTTCTTCTTGGCTTATTTTGTCATTTACTCTTACAGCTTGGACTCTATTGCTAAGGTAGCTCTGAAACCATTGTAGAGGAACCCCTCGAATGCCTTGGTTGTGACTCCCCTGCACAATTGATTCATTAGAGAAGTGTTTTTAGTCACAAACATAGTGTAGAACACACACTCTCGGATTTTGTTATCCATATCCAGATTGATTTGATTTTTTTGATCTGATTATCTTCCAAAATATATGATCATAAATAGTTTATATTGTTTACAACTATGGAAACAGTTTGCTCTGGGATGCGATATCTGATCCATAAGTTATGGTTGTTTAAAAATATAGAGAGCGGTAAACTCAAGAGTCGTGAATTATGAATGCTTTTAGTAATTAAGCCATGTCAGAGGCCCTTAGGGCGGCTTGATAAACTCTTGACTCCAGAGTCGGCCACTCTCATTCGATAAGAAGAAGAAGAATGCTTTATTTATTAGTAAATTGTTCAACTAGTCACACTGTATAACCGGTCTAACAATAACATGATTTTAATGTATGTTAAACATTTAAAATAGGCATCTCCAGCGATGTTGAAAAACTGGTAGCCGTAGTAAAATATTCTTTACGATGATACCTGTTTGTGCATCTGTTGATATATCTCTATTAGCGATAAGGCTGCCATTCGTGGCAAAAGTTGCAAAATTGATTTTTTTTTTATTTGTTGTTGTAATTATTCTGTAAATTTTTATCTCAGTTGGCCAGATTTATTATTAATTATATGAGACATGTCGGTGTCCTCACGATGTTTTCCTTCACCGCTAAGCGAGTGCAAATTCACACATAACTTGATAATACAAGCCAATGGTGTAGGGCTAGATTCGAACCAGGGTGCGTCTGGATGAAAAGCAGACATTGGAGCCGCCGAGCCACACTCGCTCCAAAAAATATATGTATGAACAAAAGAATTTGAACCATCGGTTATTTTCTCAGACATATCTGCACCTCAGACCACAGTGTCATTTGTGTTCGTGTCGTTTCAGGGGTTTCTAGTCAATTATCTGTATTTTATAAGCAGTCCTATTTTCAATAAAAAAAAACACATGCCACACGGTAAAAATGATGTAAGTACAAGAAAAAATTTGTTCACCCAAATCTTACGTGACTCAAAGACCCATGGAAATCAAAATGCTAACCCGTTTTTGATAATACATTATGCATATTATGTATCCTCCGCCGCGTTTGGGTCAAGCGTGAAAAAATAACTCGAGATCCGAGTCTTTGGTACTTGTTGCATACAGAGCTAGGAAGATTAGACAAGACTTTTTATTGTTTTATAGGATTTTAGTTTGACATGCGCTGTCATTTTGGTTCCTATTTGTGTTATTTAAATTTTATCACCTTCAGTTGTGACAATAATATGTATAAAGTACTAAGTTGTGTAAAATATTAAGTTTTTTTAATATAATATTCTTCTCTGGCTATATGTTAGGTATCTGTTTTGTGTTGTTGTATTGGTTTGTTAAGTGCAATTAATCATAAGTGTGCGATTTGGAGTAGCTGTAAGGTGCGCTCATTGAAATGGCATAAATAAATAAATAAATAGGACTTAAAAGTCTATACTTACCGTCATGTTATGAAACAATTAGTCGTATATTGTATACTATAAAATAATTGACGTGTAAACTTTATTTTTTACCAATAAATGATTATTTAAAAAAAATATCGTATGACCGTGGCTTACTTTGATGTTGAGACATGTGTATTGTGTAACCGCCTTAGGGTCTTCTGGCATTGTCTACAGTTTACCATGTTATCTACCCAGTGGAAGCGCTCAAAAGTAGATGCTTCTTAAAAATCCCATTAAGGAGTTCCGGTTTTTTGAAGTTTGTCTCATAACAAATAAATAGATTAAAAAAATTGTTTACTTTATTGCATTATACTTATAACATACTCGTAACATTGTATGAAAATCCAAATGCATCTGAACTAGTTCGGATGCCGACGGCTTCTCCCAGCTTAGCTTGATATAACTAAGTATATAAAGCTAGTCACTTAATTAAATTAAACAGTGTTAAAAATAAATTGCCTATAAACATTCGTTTCTTTTTTAAATTTCATATAAAAGCTATAAAAATGAATAAATCATGAAAAAACTTGCCACCTCTATACGACCCGCGTTCTTAACACTACATTACCGTCCTTCACCTTTGGGAATACAAATGTTGTATTGTGCCACGGAATGTATAGTAGTTTGTGTGATGTACTGTTTGTGTGTAACTAGCTACGACACGCGGTGTTACTTGCGCTCTTCTTTTTATATTTTTATAACGGTAACGGAAATACATAGATTTTCATAAAATTTGAACGGTCTAGCTACGGATTTAATTAATAAAAAAAAAAAAAAATCGTTTATTATGCCAAAAATACAGTGTATGTACGTAAAAATACTATTAATCTTAAACTTACTTTAGGTAGTACATCTATGGATGACTGCGCAACACACTAAGTCTGTGGAGACTTGTGTTGTGCTGCGACAGGAATCTTTGAGACATTCTATCCCGTGAAGACACTTAAAATTCACAAAAGTAACACTGTAATGTGATATATGATTTTAAAACTTTGTTTTGGAAAATAGTTAATAATGACATACATAGGTACCAAAGATTGCGTAAAACTTTTTTTTTTTTTTTTTTGGTACCATACTTAGCCTTGGCTTATTGTAACACACATAATAATTAACCAAGTACCCGCATGATATATAATATTAAATTTTAGTACCTAGTTTTCGCTTGGCCGCAAGCCCGCGAAAATTAGTTAGTAACCCTCGGAAACGAGAGATAGATAAAAATCTATAAATATATATAATAATAATAATATGTCTTTATTGCACAATAATTAAATTAGTAGTAGGTTCCCGTTTTCTATCTAAAACTCGAAGGTGACTGTCTGACTGACTGACTGACGTAGTGATCTATCAACGCACAGCCCAAACCACTGGACGGATCGGGCTGAAATTTGGCATACAGGTACAGGATGTTATGACGTAGGCATCCGCTAAGAAAGGATTCATGGAAATGCCACTTTTAAAGGGGTAAAATAAGGGATTCAAGTCTTACTTCTTAATGCGAGCGAAACCGCGAAAACCCACTAGTTATTACCCCATAAGTACCCCAAAACCTTAAAAATAGTCACTTGTCAATTAATTGTACTATTGCCTTCAATATGCATATAAAACTTTAAATAGAAAATATCTAAAGGTTTTAATTTTGTTTATGTACCAATTACACGAGACATATGGACAAAACGAAAACCTTAACTATATATTATAGTTTCTGAGCACGTGTTTTTTATGTTAGTAGTTTTTTCTGCTAGATGTTTTTTTTTCCATGATGCGTCGCTACTCTTAAGTATCGAATAAATCTTGCGCACCCGGATCAGCGTTTGTGAGAAAATTGTACCTTTATAGTTAACTTTGATATTTAGCATTTATTATACGTATAGATAACTGTCGGACCGAAATAACTTTGTTACTAAGTATAATAAAACATGGGCTTAGTTGAAACTATGGAAATTAGTTTTTACGAAAGAATAAGTAAAACATGAAAGTATGAAAAAACATAGTATTATTAGTTTTACGAAAGAAAAGTATACCAACATGTATTTTATATTTGTTATCTAGTACCCATGATACAAGCGATTGCTTAGTGTGGGGCTAGATGGCGCTGTGTGTCGTGCCCTGAAATATTTATTTATTTTATTTGATTCAGTTCTATGTGCCAATACAAACTATACAAATAAATTTCGGTAATTCCTTTTTATATATTTACATATGTCAAGTTTTCAAAGTGGTAGAGTAGTTTCTGGTAGGTCTCTCTCTTGAGTCGTATTTTCTCATGCCTGAGGGTCGTGACTCCTCCGCAGAATGAATTCATTAGGGAAGTTCTCTTGTGCAGATAAATGGTGGTGGGCGCCTAGGTCCTTCCACGGACGATGTCACGATGTCAATACATATCTTTTTTGTCCAGATTTAGCGCGAGCATAGCCGCAGTCATTCACTTGTAACCTAATAAATTATTCAGATGCTAAGATCAACCTATAGTTAAGGCAAAAGAATGATTTATTACACCAATCCGTTTCGCATAATCATTTAAACTCCGACATAAAAGTCAAGTTTGTTAATGTTGTGTTTGTAAATGGATAAATAATTAAAAAGGTGCCGACTGATTGATAGATAAATATATCTTGATAATCGCATGTTGTAATATAGTATTACGGATTTGTGAGACTTTTTAGTGTGTACGATACGACTACGACAAAATAGTTACGATAATTCTAACTGATATTAACGTATAGAAGAAGTCGAGAACATAACCAAAAAGTTGCATCCCGTTTAGGCACATCCGTCGGTCGAATGATACGTTGTATTGTAGGACCCAGTTGA
Organism: Macaria liturata; assembly: GCA_964023185.1. NCBI lineage: Eukaryota > Metazoa > Arthropoda > Insecta > Lepidoptera > Geometridae > Macaria > Macaria liturata. Next base: position 10,705,356 of record OZ026807.1, on the reverse strand, counting down.
TGGTCTTAGTGAGTCTGTTATGATATATCGGAGGCCTCTAGGGTGGCATAAAAACTTTCGACACTAGAGCTTTGCAATATCATACTATAAGATGAAAAATTACACGTAAACTCTTACATGAAATAAATAAAAAAATATTCATTCGAAGTTCAGCCGTTGAATAGGAAGATTTTTATTTTTATGTCCTTAGTACCTTACCTATATACCAATTGAAGGAAAAGTCTATTTGTAATTTTTTTTGCAACGGGTAGTGTCAACGAATCTCCTAGGGATTTTTGTTAATTATATTTAATACATGCTTCAAAACCATTTAAAAACTTAGAGGACATGTTTTTTTATGTACACTGTTAACTAAACATAGAAGATGGTGGAACTTGCATTATTTTTACTTGTAATTATCAATACAACTTAATAGTCTTATTAATTAATTAATCAATCAATCAATATAGCTTTATTGTACTCGTACACCAGGAAACAAAAATACAAAACAATTTACAGAAATATTACTTAACCTAGGTACGCGACCTTATCGCGTAAAGATTAAAAGTGTTTTGAAAAAGTCGTGCGATCTAAAAGTCCCTGCCTAATGAATAGTCGTCGACAATCGCCATTTATGAATGTTGATGTTCTGAATATGCGTACGGAGCCAAATGTCAATGTTTTCAAACGTTGCAAAATGACGTCGCGGATAATGAACAAGTAATGTTATGTGTACTCAAGTTTATCTGTCTTTTTTTGTCTAAAACGAATAAGAATAAAAACCATTTAAAGTTACATTAAAACCTAAATTATACAAAAAACAACCAAAATTATATGAATACAAAGTATGAATATAATTTTAAAAAGTTTCATGTTTTGCAAAACGGGTTTGCATTTGTCCATAGTTTGCCTGATGGTAAGCAATAGCTATGGCCTAAGATGGAGCGTACTCTTTCTCTCTCTCTTTGAGTCATATTGCCTCAAGATTGAGGGTCGTGTCTCCCTCGCAGAATTAATTTGTTAGGGGAGTTCTCATGTCCGCGGATTTGGTGATCATCAAACATGTCGGTTTCCTAAAATTATTATGTCTGTAAACATATTTTGTATTAGTGGACGCGCGGCTTCGCTCGCATTACTTCGGAATAAAAAGTAGCCTATGACACTCCCAGGACCTCATACTACCTACATACCAAAAATCAATATTATCCTTTCAGCCGTTTTTGCGTGATGCGCTTTTTAATAAACAGACAAAAGTTCTAAAAATTGTTGGAACGTATTTTGCTATCAATTATTCCCAAACTTTATAATTCCAATATTCTCAATGTACAGGCTTTCGACCCTTTTTAGCTTTATTATATGTTTAGATAGATTTGTAATCACAATTGCAAAATAACATGTTCTAAGCGTAGGTGTAGGTAATGAACATTGACCAATATGTAATGTTGAATTTACTTAGCAGCGTAAAGTTTATATGCAACAGAATTTATTATATTTGCTAAGGCTTACCTTGAACTTAATTCGCGCGTTTGATTTTCGAAACGTTTTGCGTTTTTGATGACTATTTTTGTGCTTACTACAAATTAAGCAGTAAGTAGCCTGTTATACATATGTATATATGTATACATTTTTTCATAAGTGTAATAATTAATGCGCCGTTTTGATGATTATTAGACAAATAAATACATACAAATACTTACTATACAACTGTGTAAGACTCAAACGGAATGAACTACTAAGAAAGATTGATTTACGATTAATACAAGCAAAGCGCCCGTAGCTCAGCTAGCGGAGGCAACCGTATGTGTGAACCAATGTAAAGCAACTGTCGACGCGGACAGTACTCGGATGGGTGACCAAAAAGTGGCATTCCGTTTTGGATGATTCCGTGGATCGGATGATACGTTAAATTGAAGATCCCGGCTGTTTGCCGCATTGTCGCTTTGCGAATATCGTTTCAGCTGGTTGAATGCCTGACTGTGTAACAAAAGTTTTAATCAATCATTTCTATTAAATAATGATTATGATCATAATGTACATATATTTAGTGGTCGCGTCCCTAAGGTCGCGCCTAGCGGAGTTAAACAACATTATGTCACCGGTTCGTAGGGTCAGTGTCGACTTACGCAACTAACGCTGATTACTAAGGATAGATTCTGCAGTAACAAAATAAGTTTTTTTTTAATAATACAAAAGTTTAATTAATTTAATTACGACTGGAGCCAATTACATTAACTATTACAGTTACAAGTTAACAATACTTATTTTGCAAACACTTAATCAGATATAACATAATAATATTCATCATACTATAGTCAAACAAGTCAAATTTATATATTATCTATACTAAAACATTCACACATTCATTCATTTCTTCTTGAGTATGATTTACAATACTATTCAAAAGTTTTAAAAGTTTCACACGATTACTTCATAAGCCTTCTGATATTCATACAAAATAAAACTCTAACTAGAATTGCAATATAGACTAGGTAGGTTACATAATTAACAACAACATTTACTCTACTAGACATAAATCAACGTAAATCAACGTTGTAGTATTATGATAAGATAATCCTGCGAGGTAGCTTAGTACCTGTTTGTAGAATCGAAGTCAACTAAAATCAATTCAAGACGTTTTGTGTTCAACTATAATTCGGCTGTGCGGCGCGAAAACTTATGTACCTATAAATAAAATAATAATAAAATTAAAAAGCCTTTATTTCTATTACTCAGTAATAAATAGTTGCAAAATAAGTAATGTTGAGAACCATTTAAGTATATCTTTTATGACATATTATACAATGTGCATGCAAGAATTTATACAATGTTTGTAAACAAGTTTTTGTTTTAGTTTAGCTAAGCTTATAATTTTTGATTTTATTATATCAGATATATATTTATTTACCAACAAAGTTGTGTATACTCTATTTATATATTTGCTGTAGTCCTGCCCTCTCATGCAAATTTGTACTAAGCTGATGGTGACGAAACTGACGAACTTTTACGTCACAACCAGATTTTAGTATCCACATACATAATTCGATATCGTTCAGCTAAACACCTGTATCAAAAAGTATAAACAGTACTCATTTCTTAATTTAGTTTCTACCTACACTGATGAAGATTACGTATTTTGTCACAAATTTATAGTAAAACAGGAGTTTATTACAGATAACTTTTTAATTTCGATATTATGAAAGTGTATTCGTCAGGAAAAAGAAAAAATTGTACAAGTACTAATAACTTTAACACTCTAGTTGTGCTATACTACCCGTTCCGCCAGAGGGCGCGCCACGCACGCTTCGTCTCCGTAAAAATTAAATGTTAAAAAATATATAGTGCCTCTAAATTTGTCAATAAGTGTCGGATTGTATTTGGAAAGTGACGATTTATAACTGTGAGTGATATCACGCCGAAATAACAGTGCAAAATCTCAATATTAACTAAGAAAAATACAATTTTTATATCTTTTGCAAAAGTCAGTACAGACACTACACAGACTGAAAATAAACTTTGCATAAGTGCTTAATTCCTCTTAACACCAGCACAGTGACTGATAGAGTTTATTCTGCAATAATATTAAGAAATGCAAAACTGAAATATACGAAGAACAATCGCAGTGTTACTTACTTGTAAATTACTACAAAAAAAATGCTGACCGAAAAAGGACTGAATTAACTGAACAACTTCCCGTATAAACGGAACAGTGATAACAAAGCTGATTAAATAAGTGGATACATAAATAAAGTGATTAAATATAGTAAAATACAAAATTTATACAAATCTACCTCCTTCTACGTGTTTAACTCAGCAAATTGGACTTTGACCCCAGCAAACTTAACTGTCAGAATGCGTCACATCGTATGACCACACAAAAGCCGACTTTAAGTTAAATACGGCAGCCTAATTTCGTAACAGTAGGTACCGTTCCGATAGCAAAGCGGTCTCTACGACTGGTTCAAGCGTATGATCATCGTTAACGGACAGGGTTCGGATCTCGGACAGAGAATTATTTTTGCGAATATTTGTTTCGTTATAAATCATTCCATACGAAGATTAGTCACTACTGTACTAATATTACCAGTAAAAAAATGGCTGACCAGAATATGATGGCTATGTTGAATGCACTGAGACTTCAAATTAAGGAAGATAACGAAGAGATTATGAAAAAAGCAGAAGAAAACATAACTCAGAAAGTTTACACAAAAATCAATGAACATTTTTGCCGTCTTGAATCAGACTTAACTGAAATAAAATGCACTCAAATTAAGCATGAAGAAAGTCTCGACAATTTCGACAAGATACTGCGACAACGGAATGTTATATTTTTTGGCATTATAGAAGAGGAAAAAAGCTACAATGAACTTGAAAATGTAATTCTACTCACTATTAAAAACAAGATGGACATTGAATGCGAAAGGAGAGACCTGGAATATGTGGGAAGAATCGGGATGAAAAGCACGAAACCAAGACCCATTAGGGTAACTTTCTCAACATTAGGCACAAAATTACAAATTTTACGAAAAAAATATTGTATGGAAGGAAGCGGCTCATACATCAAAGAAGATTTTTCACCCAAAACACTAGAAAAAAGAAAGGCTTTGATACCCCAACTAATGCAATACAAGGAAAGTGGAGTATCAGCTATTCTCAGATATGACAAAATAATCGTTCTAGATAAGCCAACTAACAAGAGGGCTTTATCTGTGTCGGTGAGCCCGCAGGAAAAATCGGACCGTGACAGTGGCACGTCATTAAAACCAAATAAACAAACAAAGAAAAAAACAAAACGTACCAGTACTGATAGGCCGCAACAGAGCGAAAATATCACGCAACAAGTCCCAAGCTCCTCAATCGCAGCATTTTTAAAGAATAATCAACTTAAAAAACAACCCCTTCCAAGCATGCAAGAAAAATAACCAACTCTGACACCCAGAAAAAATACAAAGGCAACATCAAGCGGAACTCGAAAATACACTAAAAAACAATTCCACAAAAATAGTCACCAGCACTCCCAAGACGTTTGGTCAACGCGGGAGTATAGAGACCACAACCCTCCATGTACGTTACACATTTGAATCATCAAAAACACTCGACACCAGAGCTGTGTACTGTCTACTAACTATCACCTTCGGTACTCTGTGATATCAACAAACACCATCTTCAAAACAAATAACAAACTACGTTAAATATGTGGAAAGCCTGAAAGAAAAATTCATATAATCAAAGAATCACAGAGAATTAAAAATCAAATATTTCATAACATGGAGTCGAGCAGTGCTGGAACGAGACACATTGATGAAGCATGGAGGAGGCCTTCACTCATCTCTGAGTGCCCTGACGTCACACACGAAACTCAATATTATCACAGTTGAAGGAAAAATCTTATAAATTTAGTGAATATATACTCGTATTATTTATAACTGTTTAACGTCATGTCATGGCAAATAAAGGCTTTTTTATTTTATTTTATTTTATTTTATTGTGCTATACTTAATACGGTATCTGTACCCAGGTAATCACTGTTTTAAAGTTCGGCCGAACTCATCCATATTCATCCGGCCGGCCTCGTTCAAGTTTGGGATTCCATATTTCGACGATCAATCAATATTTTTTTCATATAAATCTAAATATACATATAATACTCAATAGTGACTGACTGACCGATATAGTGATCTATCAACGCACAGCCCAAACTGCTGGACGAATTGGGCTGAAATTTAGAATGAAGGTAGATGTTATGACGTAGGCATCCGCTAAGAAAGGCTTTTTGGAAATGCCACTTTTAAAGGGGTGAAATAGGGGATGCAAGTTTTACTTCTTAATGCGAGCGAAGCCGCGAGCACCCACTAGTTCTGTATATATGTCATCTCTCAAGTATTTGTCATAGTTAATGAGTTATTAATAAAGATGCGATGATGAAGGTGAATCTTCTTTTCGAGATGAGATAATGCGTCATATGAATAGTCCTTCTTTTGTTCAGTTTATGGTTAAGTACGTATGTACTATGTACCTATTATATCCGTTATCTAGTCCCCATGACACAAGCGTTTCCTTAGTATGGGGCTAGATGGCGCTGTGTGAAATGTCCCAGTATATTTATATATTTACTAGCAGTGCCCCGCGGTGTTACCCGCACTAATCCGGAGTAAAAAGTAGCCCATGTATCAATCCATGGTCTAATCTACTTCCATACATTTTTTCCAAATAGGTCTATCTGTCTTAAAGGAGTAACAAACGTGTACAGTACATTCACGCACAACTTTCATATTTATAATACATAGAATAGAATGTTACTTTAATATTTATTCATTTATTATTAGTCTACAAAACAGACATTCAAATAATATAATAATAAAAAATACGAGCACTTAAAGCCCTCTTGAAGTAGACCTAATAATGTACACCATAAAACATAGAAATGACAGAATAGAAAATGTAAAGTCCATTTTCTATTATATATTATTAAAGTGCTGACCATTGGGTGGTCATATCGCCTAATATTCGTTTTGATTTATCAAAATTTTTAACAAATATCTCTCCTTCTATTCCAGTGATGTCAAAGTTCGCAGTGCGCGTCGACGCAGCGGTGTCCGCGCTCGGTGGCGGCGCGGGCGGCGCTCTTGACGAGAATGACTTTATTGACGCGTCTAGGCTCGTCTACGACGCCGTCAGGGAGATACGACGCGCTGTGCTGATGAACAGGGTACGTGGGGTGAGATATGGGAGAAATGTTACATGTGGTATGAGATTATGTGTAAATGGTATGAGAATGGTTAAAAATGGTATGAGAATGGTTAAGAATGGCTGGAAATGGTATGAGAATGGCTATAAATGGTATGACTACGGTCAAAATTGATATTATAATAAACAATAGTATGACATTTACTATTTGGTGTTCAGATAAAAGTCATCGTACTGGTATCTTCCAAAAATTATCTAATAATGGCAAAGGCACTAGTATCTTAATATCAGAGCTCGAGACTCGTTTACTCTGTGCTCATGAACAGGGTTCGTCAGAGGCACAATTAGAGTTGATTTATCAAAAATGGTATGAGAATGGGTTTAAGTGCTATGAAAATGGTTAAAAATAGTATGACTTTTGTTGAAAGTGGTATGACAATGAAAAACATTTGTAATTGACAATTTATATCAAATCAGAGATATTTTAGGAAGCTTCTTTTAACATGAAATGACACCTTATTCTAACTAGAAACAGGACTTAATTAACTTACATTAAATTACTTAATTAATCCTTCAGGACGAGGAAGAATTGGACCCTGAAGACGTTGAGCTAGACGAGCACTACACTCTCGAAACTAGGAGCAAATGTGAGGCATTTCTGTATTTCGTCATTTCTGTTTTTTGTCATCTAATGTAAGGGTGGCGTTATCGAAAGTAGATTATGTGTCAGTAAATGTACACGTAGTGTCATTTCTTGGCATTTAATGCAGATTTGGTATCATTAACGTGGATGTTGTGACATTTAGTGTCATTAAATGTACCTAGTTGTGGTGTCATTAAATCTAGTTGTGATGTCATTAAATGTAGGTTTGGTGTCATTAAATATAGGGTTGCTGTCATTAAATGTACGTTTGGTGTCATTAAATGTGGGTTTGCTATGATGCTTGCTTCAGTTGGTATTTAACAGTTTATGTGAATGTGGTGTCATTTTTTTTAGATTGATTTGGCAATTAGTTGTGTTTGATATGTTATTAATTTGGAGTTATTAAGTGTGTATGTTTCAGTCATTTTTGTGTGTGTTTATGTGTCATGTAACCCCTGTGGTGTCATTTAATTTGTTGTGTATGTGTCATTTGGAATGCTTTTGTTTTAATTTTAATTTCATTATCGTTTCATTCGCTAAAGAAGAGTGTTGTACTTGTAGTAGTCTGTATTTAAAGATATCAATGATTTCAGAGAAGTCCGAAAAGTATTTTTTTAGGATTCCTAGTATTTTTCAGTATATTTATTGCAACGTTAGTAGCACCAAACGGTGTTATTTCTAGTAAGCTAAAATAAAAAATAGTTTGATTAATAATATTAGGTCCTTACATATGAAATTGGCGTTTTTCGTATTGGCCACTTTAATCGCGAATTTCTCCTGTTTGGTAAGAAATTCCAAATTCTAATTTGTACAGCTATTTGCTCATGTATTTGTGCTTCGATGAACGTCATTCATTTGTTTTTTTTTCTTCTGTTTTTTTTGTTTGCGTCACTCTTTTTAAAAAATGGAAAACTTAAAATATCGTATTATTTACGAGTACGAGTTCCGCCGTGGCACTAGTGCTGCGGAAACGACTCGAAGGGTGAATGATGTGTATGGCGGTCGTGTTGCAAAAGAAAACACAGTTCGTTTTTGGTTCCAACGTTTTCGTTCTGGAAATTTCGACCTGCAAAACAAGCCCCGTGGACGGCCTGAGACCAAAGTTGATAATGAATAATTGAAGGCTATTGTGGAAGCGGATTCATCGCAAACCACGTCCGAGTTAGCTGCAGGCTGCGATGTTAGTGATAAAACTGTTTTAAATAAGTTGAAGCAAATTGGGAAGATTAAAAAGCTTGAAAGGTGGGTACCTCAAGAATTGGCTGCAGTAAACCGGCAAACGAGCATCGACTGCTGCATTACATTACTGAACCGGCACAATAATGAAGGTATTTTATACCGAATCATTACCTGTGATGAAAAATGGATTCTTTACGATAATTGGAAGCGCTCAGTGCAATGGTTGGATCCTGACCAGCTAGCCAAATCCTGCCTCAAGCGAAAATTAACCCCAAAAAAGTTACTTGTAAGCGTTTGGTGGACTAGTGCCGGTATTGTTCATTACAGTTTTCTCAAATCTGGCCAGACTATTACGGCTGATTTCTATTGTCAGCAATTGCAAACCATGATGGAAAAGCTAGCAGCTAAACAACCTAGGCTGGTCAATTGCTTCACGCCACTGCTGCTTCACGACAACGCTAGACTACACACTGCACAACAGACGGCTACCAAATTAGAAGAGCTTCAATTGGAATGTCTAAGAAATCCTCCGTACTCCCCGGACTTTGCTCTAACAGATTACCATTTTATTTTAAATTTGGATAACTTCTTGCAAGGGAAAAAATTCAACTCCAATGGGGCAGTCCAAATCGCCTTCAAAGATTTTATTGATTCCCATTAGACTGTTTTTTTTTTGTAAAGGATCAATGATCTACCTATGAGATGGCAAAAGTGCATTAAAAACAATGGTTCAAACTTTGATTAATTAAATATATTATATTAAAAAATATTCGACTCTTTGTTTCTCCCATACAAACGCCAATTTCATATGTAAGGACCTAATATATCATTTATATTTATATTTTTAATCATTTACTGACTCAAATAGCTCACACATCTCTGTATGTGATTAATGTATCATATCAAAATCGTTAAAATTATTTTTGGACGCTCTTCTTTTGTGAAAGAAACTTTTGCTAAAACTTGGTGTCTCCTTTATGTGTTCATTGCGTTTATTGCTCTCATTTCATTTTGTTTTTAACATGGATTTTATCATTTGCATGTCATTTTGTGTTGTGGGTGTTTTTGACAGTTCCAAACGAAAATTGGTTTCAGAAAACTTTAGAAAATAACAATTTCGGCTGTTTTTTTTTAAAGTTGGTTAATCATGTCATTACTGAGGTTCGTGAGAAGAAGAATTTGAAAATTTAAATATATTTTATTTTTAATTTTTTTTCTTTTATTACCGCAAAAATATATAGCATATTTTTTAAAGAGACATAATAATGGGATTCCGCGCTCATGCCTCCAATCCAAAAAGTTGTTTTTCAAAAACGTTGTTCTCAATATTTTGAATTCGAAAGACGTTGAAACCTCTGAATTCTCACTATATTGATTTTGAAAAACTTTCATACTCAAAAATTTTAATTCGTAAATCGTTGAATCTACCAACTATCTAAGTATATGAAACTCAAAGTTGACTGACTAACTGATATAGTGATCTATCAACGCACAGCCCAAACCACTGGACGGATTGGGCTGAAATTTGTACTGAAGCTAGATGTTATGACGTAGACATCCGCTAAGAAAGAATTTTTGGAAATGCCACTATTAAAGGGGTGAAATAGGGGATGCAAATTTTACTTCTTTATGCGAGCGAAGCCGCTAGCACCCATTATATATATACACAGTCAATATATATACTTGAAAAGCACCCACCACACATAGCCCCACCCATCCATATGTGTTGTGTATGTGTGCATGTGTGTTGTTAGACGTCGGATGACCTCGACACGGACACGGAGTTCGAGCCCGTTGAAGATATGACTATGGAGACGCGCTCTAGGTGTAAGTACATAGATATATAAATTGTTGTGTTTTAACTTTTAACTAAACATTTTCTCCTGAATTAAAATAATAAAAACTTTACACTGTCTTTTCAGCAACCTAAAGTAGACTACAATGTATTATAGTTCCCGTAAGGCATTATTAAATTTAGTTGTAATAACCGGCTACCACTAATACCGTCAATAATTATGTCAAAAATTAGATCGCCATATTTCGGAACAATGCGCCATCTTGTAAGGCTTCGACCTCTGGATCCTCTGGATCCTGGAGTGTTGTACTACCCATCTCCCAATTAATTAAAATTATAATCTCTCTATTTGATTCGTATTCCTCATGTCTGAGGGTCGTGACTCCCCCGCAGAATTAATTCGTTAGGGGAGTTCTCTTGTGCAGATATGTACATCGTAGTGGGCGCCCAGGTCCTTCCACGGAAGACACATGTCCTCGGATATTGTGGTCCTCAAACATGTTGGTTTCCTCACGATGTTTTCCTTCACCGTTAAGCGAGTGCAAATCCACACTTATCTTGAAAATACAAGTCACTGGTGTAAGGTCGAATTCGAACCAGGGTGCGTCTGGGTGAAAAACAGACACGGGAGCCGCTGAGCCACACTCGCTTTTTAAAATTAATAATCATGTTCCTATATCTTCCTTTGCAAAAATATCAACAAAAGCATCATTAAAGTATCCCACTAAACCACACACTATGTTTCAGCGAGCGCGCACACCGGCGAGCATGGAGTGGATGAATACCCGGACATCAGTGGCATTACTAACGCTAGGGTAAGTTGTGTTTTATAATTGTAAACCAGAAAATGTAGACAATGTGGCGGTGCCTCTTGTAGTACTTGTTCAGGTACCCGGACATCAGTGGCATTACTAACGCGAGGGTAAGTTGAGTTTTATAATTGTAAACCAGAAAGTGTAGACAATATGGCGGCGCCACTTGTAGTACTTGTTCAGGTACCCGGACATCAGTGGCATTACTAACGCGAGGGTAAGTTGTGTTTTATAATTGTAAACCAGAAAATGTAGACAATGTGGCGGTGCCTCTTGTAGTACTTGTTCAGGTACCCGGACATCAGTGGCATTACTAACGCGAGGGTAAGTTGTGTTTTATAATTGTAAACCAGAAAGTGTAGACAATATGGCGGCGCCTCTTGTAGTACTTGTTCAGGTACCCGGACATCAGTGGCATTACTAATGCTTGGGTAAGTTGTGTTTTGCAATTGTACACCAAAAATTGTAGTACTTGTGACGTGACTCCCACTGCAAAATCAATGCGTTAGAGGAGTTTTCTTAGGCTCATACATCGTAGTGCTCAGATCCATCTACAAAATGTTAAAACGCTATATACATCGCTAAAAACTATTTTATAAATGTACCAGTTAAAATCATAACTTTTAAGTGACATTTAAATTTTTTCTTTATTATGTTGTGAAATTACAATTTTAAGGATGACTTCGCACTTCCAATAAAATCAATCATCGACGCAACCTAACAAAACATACCCGTCTCTCTCCCGCAGGAAGCGATGCGCAAGATGACAGAGGAGGACAAACGCAAGATCCTGCAACAGGTGGAGTTGTTCCGTCGCGAGAAAATGACTTTCGACAACGAAGTCGCCAAGTGGGACGATGCTGGCAACGATATCATCATGCTGGCCAAGCATATGTGTATGATTATGCTGGAAATGACTGATTTTACTCGGTTAGTACCTTTGTTTAATCACTAGATGGCGCCAATACCTACTTAATATGTTAGAGAAAATAGTTAGATAATACTGTTAACGATACGATAATGTAAGAAATATACAAAAAAATATTTATTACTTGGATAAGTAAACGTTTTAGCTACGTGGTGTTGTCGTGTTCAATGCAGGATATAAATTTACTGTATATTATAGGGCATACAAGTAAGTTCTTGCCAAATAGTAACTGCCAAAAGGAGTAAAGAAGGAACAAAAATTGGGAGTACTAATTAAATATAAATATTTATGCAATGTACTTAAATTTATTTGTTTACAGTGGTCGCGGTCCCCTGAAGACTACGATGGATGTAATCAACGCAGCCAAGAAAATCTCCGAGGCGGGAACCAAACTGGACAAGCTTACTCGCGAGATCGCCGAACAGGTGAATCTTTAGATAAAATTTTGTTAAATTATCTGGACAATTTGTAATGTATCTATCTATACAATAAAAAAACTCAAAAGTGACTGACTGACATAGTGATCTATCAACGCACAGCCCAAACAACTGGACGGATTGGGCTGAAATTTGGAACGAAGGTAGATGTTATGACGTAGGCATCCGCTAAGAAAGGATTTTTGGAAATGCCACTTTTAAAGGGGTGGAATAGGGGATGCAAGCTTTACTTCTTAATGCGAGCGAAACCGCGAGCACCCACTAGTGTAATATAATATACTTAATTTAGGTAATGTTAGTAAACCCTCACAAGGTTAAGAAGTAGTGGAACTATTATATTGTATTAATATTTTGAGAATCACAAAAAATCTCATTTCACTAACAATAAATAATTTTGATTTGATTTATTTTTGTTATATTTTCGTATGCTGTTTAAGTTAAATTTCACAAATTTATTAAGCTTTTGTGGTTTGTGTTTATATCATAATGATTCGTTGGATAACGTGTTTCAATTCATATATAAAAAATAAATTTATGAACTGAACTGTTCAATAGATATGTCAAATTGAAAAATCTTTTTGAATCGTATTTTTTCATGTCTGAGTGTCGTGACTCCTCTGAAAACATCGTGATATGCGCCCAGGTCCATTCACTGAATATAATATCAAATATTAGTTTTTATTTCGTCTAGCAAAAATACCACTTGCCTATGGGCAGCCCATTTTCAATTTTACTTTTTTTATTATTACTTCTTAATATATTTTTTTAAGTTGGAAAGGTTAAAGTTTGACTACAGCCTGCCTGATGTTAAGCATTGCTGCAGCCTAGGATGTAACACTCTTACTAGAAGATACCTATAAACTCTTGATTTGAAGACCCCTGGATTGTAGTTCGCAGGAAACACAGCTTCTTAACATACTTCTTAATCTTGTTAAAAACTTAACACTCCTCGCCCCCCAGTGCCCAGAATCCTCCACGAAGCAGGACCTGCTCGCCTACCTGCAGCGCATCGCTCTCTACTGCCACCAGATACAGATCACCAGCAAGGTGAAGGCGGACGTGCAGAACATATCCGGCGAGCTCATTGTCAGCGGGGTATGTATACTTATGTTCCTCCTTACAAAGGGTCGTCACTCCCCCGCGGAATTTGATTCGATGAGGAATATCTGCAGCATCGTCAGATATCTGTTTAAGTTAAACCGTAATTGGTGTTATATTAACTGCCTTGCTTTTCTTAAGTTTTGAAAGTCACTTGAACATAATTCGCGTGATGGTAAGCGATAAGTATTAAATGTTAAATAAACATTTATTTGATTTGATAGTCCACAATGGAATGTGTTTACCTGCTTACCCAGTTAGAACCGATTTAACCCCGATTAGAAGATCGCTAAATTACTAGGCATTAGCGTAAATCAGCGTTTTTTACAACTAAACAATAATCGAAAGAGACACTTTTCAAAATATGCAGCTGTCGTCAGACAGTTGGTTGATTAGTTATTAGTTGACTTATTATAAATGATTAGTTTTATATAGGCATGAGGGTAAATCACAGTCGAATTTAAAAAAGATATATAATTAGTACTGTCTCAGTAAATTACTGCGAGGCTTGTTACGTATGTTATTTGCTAATTAGTATTATGTCTTTAACTAAACGATCATATATTTTAATATTTCCAGTTGGACAGCGCCACCTCCCTCATCCAAGCGGCCAAGAATTTGATGAACGCTGTGGTGCTCACAGTGAAAGCATCTTACGTGGCTTCCACTAAATACACCCGACAGGGAACTATTGCTGTGAGTACCTCCTCTTTCTTAGTTTCCTCCTTACTGGGGAACGCAACTCTCCCGGAGAATAAATTAATTGGACACTTCTCCTGGACAAGTACTTTGTGGTGAATAAATAGGCCCTACACAAAGTACCTACAATTTAAGTTATAGATCATCTTCTCTATTATAGTTTTTGAAACATACTAAAATATGAAAATACATTCTAACTACAGCCCTTTAAAGAACGTTTATTTACTATAGCCATAGAATAATATTATTTAATAATGTAAAAATAAATCTTAGGTTTTTTATGAAAAGATAACTATTGATAAATGCCATTCCTAAGTACTTAAGCGTGAACATAAAATGGCTCATATATAATTAAATATGTTTAGCTTGTAAGTAAATAATATATATATATACATACATACATTATTTATAAGTATTGCGCTTGTATGGTAATAACTGTGGTATATCCGCCGCCGCTTTCGGAACAGAATTATGTGAGTTTAGATATGTAGATGGAATGATGTAGTTTTTTTATTTATTTTTATATAGGATTTTTTTTAATTTTGCATGTTTCCTTATAAACGTGGGTCAAACTATGAATAATTGATGAGTTATATAATCTAAATATATACAACTCAAATGTGACTGACTGACTGACATGGTGATCTATCAACGCACAGCCCAAACCACTGGACGGATTGGGCTGAAATTTGGAATGAAGGTAGATGTTATGACGTAGGCATCCACTAAGAAAGGATTTTTGGAAATGCCACTTTAAAAGAGGTGAAATAGGGGATGTAAGTTCCACTTCTTAATGCGAGTGAAGCCGCGAGCACCCTTGTAGTATATTAAAAAGTCAATTATTCTTAGCTTACAAGTATAACATAAGTGCTTGTAGAATAGAGCAGTCATGGCTTTTAGAAGAAAGGAATAGATTAATGCTTACTTTATTATTTTTGTCTATTGCATGATTTAAGGCCTATTTGCACAGCTATTCTTAAGCAAGTTTAACCGTTGAAGTAGATAAGTTTGTGGCTAAATACGTTTAAGTTTCGTTGTGCAAGTTTTACATTGAATAATGAATATTTGTTTTAAAATCAAATTCACATCATACACAATCACATGTTTGAAAATTAACAAAATCTTATGCACATTAAATACATTATTCCAAAAACATTGTTGGTTTATTCCTAATTTGTTGTATGTTAATTAGTATTTTAAATTCACCCTCTGTATCTATGTGTATAAATACGACACAACGAGGAGAAAGCTTAGTTGATGATTATTTTTAACCATTTCGTATGAGGCGTAACTAAGCTGAAAGTTACTCGTTACTGATTACTTCGATACAGCCTAGTGAAGATATCACTAGACATAGTCTTAAATTTGTTAACCTTTTTTGTCAATAATTTTTCGTTTAAAGTTAGTTTTTGAACTGTTCACATATTTTTTTAACTTAAAGTTATATTAATATTTGACGAGACATGATTGATGCCAACTTTTATTATTATTGTAATAAGTTTGTTGTAATTCTGTATGTTAATAAATTATATCTTTCCACCTGCATTTTTTTACGTGTGATAGGTTTACGTTTGACTACAGCCTGCCTGATGTTAAGCATTGCATCCTTATAAAATCTAATCTTATTCTCCATACAATTTTCAGTCACCAATCGTAGTATGGCGTATGAAGGCGCCCGAGAAGAAGCCCCTGATCCGGCCCGAGAAGCCCGAGGAGGTGCGCGCCAAGGTGCGACGCGGCAGTCAGAAGTTGCAGCCCTCGCCGGTCAGGGCGCTAGCAGAGTTCCAGGGGCCGGCGGGGTCTGTGTAATGTGATGTGAGTACAAAGAAATAAAAGAAGATGAAAATGTCAAAAAAATACAAATTTAAAAAAATTAAAATGACATAAAAAAGCAAAAACGGCTCAAAGAATGTCAAATACTATAATTAGTAGTACAAAATGTCAAAAATCGACAAATGTCAAAAAAATACCAAAAATGGGACAAAGAACATTATAATTAGTAGTACAAAATGTCAAAAATCGACCAAAAGACAAATGTCATAAAATTACCTCACAAGTTAACATTATCATCATTTCAAAGGCCGGTACCAAAATTACAAATATCAAAAAATGACAATTTGATTTGATTTTGATTTGATTTGATTTGAAAAAATGACAATGTCATACTATCGCTCGAACTGCTGTGAGTAGACATGTAGTAGTATATGCTGGTGAGTAGACTAAAATTTCAAAAAAAACGAAAAGTGAGTCTGTTACTAGTAGTAGTAGCGATAAGTTTTCACCCGGTTACGGGGCTAGCTGTTAACAAATGTCAAATCATGTAATATCAAAAATCTACAAATGTCAAAAAATACCAGAGGTGGCTAAATTGTACCTATATACATTATCTAGATGTTTGAAAATGTCATAATCCAATTGACATTATCTCGAAGTGTCATCGCAAGAACAAAACACTTTTATTTTCATACTAATATATGACACAATACACTGAACACTTTTTTTTATATAACTTTAGTATAAGTAAGACGGTGAATTTGATTGAGCTAAATTAATTTATTTTAAAAACACCTTTCTTTGTTTCAGGCAAACAAAAACTGCGCACTCAATAAATCATCGAAATTTTCGTTCACGCTCACTTATTATTTAACTCCATACGCATAAATAGATAAAAAAATACAACTTTTATCAACATCAGCAGGGACATTACATTAGAAAAAAGATTTTTTCTTAGTAAAGAAACCAAATACACTGTAAATCTTAAAAAATGTTGGCGTTGATCAAAATTAGGTCGTATTGGGCTCTTCCGACGGGCAGATCTTTCCATCTTATTGATAATGCTAAACATATAAATGTACATAAAATGCGTTTTTTTTTATAATAGTCTTACAAAAAATGTAATGTAAATGCGTTTGGAGTAAAAAAACATTTACAAATTGTGATTATTAACCACCGTATACATTTTTTTCGTCATCTATATTTCTCCAAAATACTTTACGTATTTCGAATATAAAAGTGTCATATTCAATGGATTTTTAACGTACTTCAATATGTACACTAGACATAATAAAAAAAACTACACTTAAAAATGTATATCAGTTGATATAACCTTGAAATATACTTTTTAAAGCATTTTTTTTTGCAATACCTTGATTTGTTGCTATCTTCAAAAATATACCGTGAATATGACACTAAATATAAAATTACTTGTTTAATAATCAAGAATGTTCCATAACACAAAATATTTAAGCTTTGCAACACTTTACCGGAAGCTATGTTTCCTGCGAACTACAATCCAGGGGTCTTCAAATCTAGAGTTAATAGGTATCTTCTAGGTAAGCGTGATACATCCTAGACTGCAGCTACAATCCAGGGGTCTTCAAATCTAAAGTTAATAGGTATCTTCTAGGTAAGCGTGTTACACCCTAGGCTGCAGCAATGCCTAACATCAGGCAGGCTGTAGTCAAACGTATCTCACGTAAAAAAAAACTATTTATTCAATAACTTCACACTAAACAACGTTACGTATAAATATATACTCACGCGCGTGGGTGCTATTAACCGACTTCAAAAAAGGAGGTTGTCAAGTCTTCTGAAAGTTTTTTTTTCTGGCAGTCTCATTTGTGAGCCAATTCATCATCATCAGCCTGTTATCGCCCACTGCTGAGCGTCAAACTTTGCAAGCATCAAGAGCTGCTGGGAGTAGTTTTAAGCTTCTTAATGAATGCTAATGCCCTTTCTAGCTCCACAACTCCTCTGGTCCCACCTGCACCAAAACTATTCAACCTCGCCGAAACATCAGGTATTGAAGCCCTACTCAGAAGCTCAGACAAGGTTTCTCCTGTTTCACTCTTGACTGAGGCAATTCGGCTGATATTGTCTTTAGGCACCTTACTAAGTTCTAGTTGTTTTATATCGCATAGCAACGGCATGTACCCAAACTGCTTTGTGAAATGCTCTGCACCGGGAGCCGCCGAGTAGTACAATGCTCTATCTCTGGTTAGCTCTAGGCCTAGCGAGACAGCCATGGCACATCTAGGACTGTAATCAGAGCTTATCATAGTTGCCGCAAAAGCTGCACACATTCCTGTAAGCCGATTAAGGGTGTAATCTCCATCAGCTATAACCTGATTGCCACCCCCTTTAATAATGAAAAGAGGCCTGCCGACAGCAATTATTGTAGCGGTGCCGATAACGAGTTGTTGTCCAGGTTGGAGTTGTTTCAGCTGTGCTCTAATTTTCTTGCCCTGACATAAAATGCCCTCGACAATGCTGCAGTCCGTTAAGAGCAGATCCTGCTTGTTATAATTCATAGAAATCGCTGCCTTTGAACGTGGATGTCACAACAGAGGTATCAAAATTATATGTCGCCATAGCTCTCACCGGACTCCTACCCCTAGGTGGTGTCCTGCTGAGGCCTGCACTCGTGCCTGGTACGTCTATTTTGACCACCTTCCTACGTCTAGGCCTCTGTTCTTGTACGCCACTTGACGAGTGAGCCAATTACATACCATTGAAGTGTTTCCACATTGGTTTTTGTTTAAGTCAATGAAAAATAAATTTTTGAAATCTGTTCGTAAATAACGGATTAATCGCGTAACATACCTACAAAAAAAACTTTCAGAAGACTTGATAACCTCCTTTTTTTGAAGTCGGTTAAAATTGTATGTTTATCTGTTTTTTATCATCAGTTTCTCTCTCTCTCTCTCTCTCTTTTGAGTCGTACATCCTCATGACTGAGGGTCGTGACTCCCCCGCAGAATTAATTTGTTAGGGAAGTTCTCTTGTTTTTAGTTTGCTATCTTACACTTGACTAAAAAACAAGTAATTTTATCTTTAACTTCATCTATTAATTATATAAATTATAACGATTATTTAAATTAGTATTATTAAGACATTATTGCCTGACAATATATTTACTTTTGTAGTTGTAAGCGACATTTTATCATTATATTGGATAGTTTAGTTGTATTATTTAATCTAACATAGTTTATCTATGTATTTGTATATACAGGGGTAGAAATTCATACAAGCATAATAAATTTTCTTCTTTTTGAAATACTTTAAAAATAAATTCGAATTCTACTACAGGAAAAAAAATTGTTATATTTTTTTATACAAAAAATTTTTGTACAAAATATTAATTATGTAATACTTACTATTATTTATTTACTACTTAATACTTTACTATTATTTATTTTGTGTTTTTAACAAAAAAATAAATAAACTATCGGAACACGAGTAAAACTGCAATATGTAGGTAGTATATTATTTTGGTATGAATTTCTTCAACTGTGTTTTAGCTACATTACATTATATACCTATATCTATATATTATTCTAAGCAAATTTGTTCAGGATTATACAATACAGAGTTATTCGAGAAAAAGTAGCAAAATAATGGTGTTAAAGTAAAATTTGTATCCGCAATAATTTTCTAAATTTGCTTTAGAATAAAACAAAAAACCTTTTTTTTTGCATGTTGTTATGTTTTAACAAACATAGCAATCATCAGGCAAACTATGGTCAAGTGCAAACCGGTTTAAGTTAAAAATAACTCTGTTTTGGTAACGCGAAACTGTCCAATACATTTGTTAACTCTGTATTTAAGAGTGATTTCTCTGAGATTTGTATGAAAGATTGAAGCCCACTTTTGTATGAATGCGGCAGCCAAATTTTTTTAGTAGGTTTTACTATTGTATATCTATTATATAGAAATAGTAATTTGCCTGTATTTAAAACCTTATCTATAAATAAAATAAGATTGCTGGTAATTAAGGCAAAACTTTGTTAAGGTGATATAGTAGGTACTTACATCAAATCGATCATTTTTTTACGAATTACAGATATTCGCAAAACATAAAACCTTTATTCAAAATATTGACAAAATATGTATATGGCAATAAAAACAATACCCATCGAATAAAAAAAGAGTTATCGAAATCGGTTCTTAAAAAACGGAGTAATCGCGTAACATATCCACAAAAAAAAATCCAGTAGCCTCCTCCTTTTTTGAAGTCGGTTAAAAAGAGGCAAATTATAGTCAACACAACATTAAGGGCGAATTCGAGGCAAATTACTAGTTCAAATTAAATTAACAAACATATTAACTTTCTCTAAATATTTTATTTGATAGAGCTTTTACTGTAATACATTTATGATTTAGTTTTGAATGACATATTTGACTGCATATTTTCACTGATATTATGTACATATAAACAGTTTTTGAAGCGAATTATTTTATTGGCTCGGTGGTTGGCGTAAATGTTACCTAATCATAGAGCTGCAGATTCAAATCGAAAATGGATATTTCAGAAAATAATTTACCAATCAAATACGCCCAAAATATTATTATTTGACAAATCAACAAGTTGAAAGAACAATCTTTAATTAAAAAAAAACATGCGTATTATGGCCACGTGCAAAGCAATTTCTATAAAAAAAAAAATTGACCAAATGATATCATTTTAAGTGTCTGTGATTGGTCGATTCATTTAAATATCAGTGAAAATATTCAGACTGTAGCGTAGCTTTGTTAGGTAGCTAGAAAAGTATATTGTAAACTATAAACAAGTATTATAAATATAATCATACAATAAAGTCCGTACAAAATAATTTTACAAGCAAAAGGAATTGGAAAAAAATAAATAAATCAGGACATATCACACAGCGCCATCTAGCTCATACTAAGCTTACGCTTGTATTATACATAATTATGCATTATTTTTTCGTAAATAAAATACATACATACTTATTATACAATATGTACAAACGACCAGACTCAACACAAGCAATTACAAATTTAAAATTCATAATTACTACCGATATATGATTATAATACGTTGTAACTGATAGATTATACGACTAGCTTTTGCCCGCGGCTTTGCACCTTAAATATTCTTTTTATACAACAAATTTAACTTATATATTTTTTATGTATATGGTAATGTACAAGCTTAATCAAAACATCGCATAAGTGCTGCTCTTAATCTACTATTTAAAAATAAGTCGGGTTTTCCTTCCTGACGCTATTACTCCAGAACGCACGAACCGATTTCCACGGTTTTGCATTCGTTGGAAAGGTCTCGGGCTCCGTGAGGTTTATAGCAAAGAAAATTCAGGTAAAATTTCAACAGAAAAGCGGGGAAAATCATTATTCACATACAGCGCCATCTCTGGGCGAAACGGAGTTCGCCGGGTTTGCTAGTTGCATATATGTAAGTATGTAGAGTTATTTTGTACGGACTCTTTATTATGTAGTGAAATAATTTGAAACACAATCATATACCGTCTTGTTTATGTAAAACATTTTTAATCATACATAATAATATTTACCAAGATAATAATAATAATGAATGCCACAACCTAATATGTAGTAGTTAAATATTGTTTTGAACTAAATCAGTTCCATATTTTGAAAATTGGACTCTATAAAAAATAAATATTAAGTCAAAATTAACACTTACCATCTGGCTTGCGACTTGCTTTTATCAAATTATTTCACTACATACAATTAAAATAATTATTAAAATAGTTAATAAATATGTATCGAAATAGAATCACTTTAGTACGTTAAAAGCAATTTTATGATCCATTTACACGCTATATAGTTTTATTTTAAGTATGTTTGTATGTATTATTACCACAAATATATAAAATAAACAAGCAACGCTTACCATCAAGTAAGCTATTTTTCGACTGTTCAGCGAAAAATCAAGCGATCTTTAAAGCGAGAGTGAACCGGTTCTTACTGGGTAAGCACGCTCCATCCTAGACCGTAATGTTTGCTTACCATCAGGCGAATTACGGTCAAGTGCAAACCTATATAGTACATTACAAAATACATAAGTAAAGAAATAGTATTAATAAAAGATATGGCAGTCGTTAAGCCATGTCAGAGGCCCTTAGGGCGGTTTGAAAATTCTGACAACAGAGTTGGCCATTCTAATTCGAACTTGCTTTTATAAATCCTTAATATGTTTGTGGTAATAATATATTTTAATTTAAATATATTAAAAATTGTGACAAATTTATAACAGGCCTATTTATTTTAATTATTATAAATATTTGGACCCATTTGTTTATAACAATGCAATTATTTTGACGCTTCTATTAATATATGAGTTTGTCTCTTTCATTTTGTATTATGATTGAAAAGGACGACGGTAAAAAAAGAAAAAGGAATCGTGAAAGTAATTGTGATGGAAATTTTTGGCTTGCGTTTGGAAAAAGTAAGTTTCACTCGTTTTATAATGAACCAATCACTATTTAATTTACCTTAAGATATCGTTAATTTGATTTGGTTGTGTTTTTATGCGTATAATTTTTCTTTAATTTTTATTTCTTTTAATCAATATGTTTTTTTTTCATATCTTGTAGTAGGTACATTCTTAAAATTGCGCAAATGTTTTGAATTGTAAACGATTTCAATATCAATTTATAATGTGATTAACAGTAATTCATATTTAAAACTTGTATCTAATTGTAATTAACCTAGATTTTGGTGAATATGTGATGTTTGAAATTATTAAAGAGATTTTATTCGTAAATTTGTAACATACCTATGTTTTATCGTATATCTTATGTAATAACAATTTTTATTTTATGTACTTAATGTATTTTTTTTATAGTAAATTCTTATCATTCGAGTGAAAATTTATTTGTTTCCAAACGCAACCAAGAATTGAGGTCTTTGACAAAAATTGTGTGATTTTTTATTAATTATATTTATGATTATTTTATAACATTAATTAATTAGAATTTATGGCAGCATTTTGTACCCAGAGTAGTGATTGCATTTTTCCAATTTTCTACAGAATTTTTGAAGTATTTGTAGTTAGTTTTAGTAATAAAGTGTATAACCTATACGTACCTATGTGTTTTATTAGAGAGATAACATCACAATTAAACTAAAGAAATAGTGGATTAGGCAAGAGTGGCGTTGGTTAAAATAGTTGTTAGTATACATAATGTGTAAGTATTTGAATCTTCTTTTCTATTCTTCTTAACATAGAATAGATGATATTAGAAAAAAATGGGTACACTCTAAATCCATAACAGAACACGTTTCAGCAGTTTTTAGAATTTTTGTCTGTTTATTTAAACGCTCATCACGCAAAAACAGCTGAATGGATCATCATGATTTTTGGTATGAAGTTTTATTAAGTCCTTTTATATCATAATAATGAGAGCGAACAGCGGGATAGATGGCGCTGTGTGCAATGTCCTGGAAGAATGTAAGTTCTTACGAATATATTACACGTTTTAGCGATACAAATTTAACCGTTATTTTTATTCAAAGCAGGTGATTCGATATATTCCTCAGTTCTTAAGCCTGTCTTAAATAAGACCCAGTCCCAAATCTAGTCCACCGGGCATCAAAGGATCAAAGGGATCCGTATATAACGTATTTGACGGTAACGTCGATGGAAACGTCATCGCACTGATCGTATGTCCGTACAATCTCAGCATATCCTTATTTAGTAAAAGCCTAGATTTCTCCACCCTCAATTCAGTCTCCAAATTATGCTGAGGCTTCACCGAATCTGCTAAAGCTATAGCGTCTTTTAGACCAAATTCTGTGTCGTTTTCTTCTGGTTGTAAATTAAGTTTTTCAATCATTTCTAATCGTTCTCTTCTGTTTGTGTCGTTTTTCAATGGGATTGCGTGATAATCCATGTCTGTTACGTCTGCATATGTATTATTGTCGTTAGCTCGTTGTAAAAGTAGATTGTAATCGTCTTCTGGTGTGAAATCTTCTTTTGCTGGTGTGTTTTCCATATCTTCTACAGTGTTGCTTTTATGATATTCTGTAGTATCTATTGTTATAGGTGTCTTATCTTTCTTTACATCTATTGTGTTGCTTTTACGATACTCCGTGTCAACAGATTTATTTGTAGTCTTTATTGTTTCTTTGCTATTATCAGGTGTTGTTATAGGTTTGGAAGTTTCAGTTAATTCTGGAATAATTTCGGGATTTGGTGTAGTTTCAGATGATTCTAGATCAATTTTAAGAAGTTCTTTTATATTTTCAGTATCTGCGGTAATTGGACTTGATGTTTTAGTATTTTCTGTATAAGTCGATGTGGGTTCGGTTGTATGTATTGTACCTATATCTGTAGCTACTGAATATTCTGGCGATGATTTCGTATTCTCTATTGTAGTTACAGTTAGTTCAGTTCTGACACTACTCTTATCTGGTTCAGTATTGTTCGAAATAGTTGTAGAAGTTCGTCGCCTTCTCGTCCTCCTTCTACGTTTCTTCTTAGTACTTCTAGTATTTTTCTCAGTCGTTGTACTTGATTCCTCAGTACTTGATAAGTGAGTTCGCACGAGAGTGGCGAACTCTGGTCTCAAGACTGTTTGAACTTCTCTTGGGTCTTCTTTTGTACTAGAAAGTAGTGCTGTATCAATTGAATCAGTTATAGCTTCTGTTGTTGTAAGCTCTGTAGAAGGACTAGTTGTTGTAACTCTAGTTGTAATTGTAGGCTTAACTTTAGTAGTACTTAATGTTTCTGTTTTTGTAGTTTCCATAGGATACATTGTTTTATACAATTGTTGCAATTGTTTCATCTTTGCTCTGTTCCCCATTTTGTGCCTCCGAAAATCCTGATTCCTATTTTGTGGTTCTTTTGACCGTGTGATTTCATTATCAAGATCTAGTTTAACAGGTTGGGATTTGATAAAATCAGACAAGAGTATGTAAGATCGAGTGGTTTTATTTAAATCGATGTTTGGGTTTTCAGTAATATTATAAGTCGACATTGGTATGAAAGACGCAGTTGTTGCTTTATCTGTTTCTGTTATGTTACCTTTGTGGTCCAAAATCCACGATTGCTTTTCTATAATGTCAGATACTTCCATGTTACTTATGACTTTCTCTATAGGTTCCATGGTCTGAGTTACCTGATTATCTTCATATGTAGTTGTTGTTTCTGAAATTCTTTCAAAAGTATTTGTTGATTCTTGTTGTATTGGTGACATGTCTTCAACATTATCTTTTTCCTGCCTTTCAAAATTTTCAACCGTCTGTTCGTAATTTGGAATACTAGTTGATGTATAGATAAGTGCCTTGTTATTTTCTTGTGTTTCGTATACACTCATAGTAGTTGCAGATTTTTCTGACAAATAATCGCCATTTTTCTGTTCTAGGAAGTTGTTATCGTGTTCAAACTCGGCTGGTTTAAGTTGTCTATTGGCTGTCTCTGTAAATTCTGTTGATATGAAAGTATTGGGATTAAATTTGGAATATTTGTTGTTATTTAAATGCTTTTTCATGTCAGATAAGTTTTGAAAAAGTTCAGCTGAACTTCCATGCTCGTATTCATTTCTTCTTAAATTTCTTTCACTAGTTTGCATTACTTCTTCTTGTAAGTTAGATATTTCTATAGGTTCTTTTTTATCTTGTTGTATGCTCTTATTGTTATGTATTGACCTCCGAGATTTCTTTTCGTTTGATACATTTTGTTCCAGAGAATTTTTGTTTACTTTTCCTATTACATAATATTCATCTGGGTATTCAACTTTTTCTAAATATTGTGGCTTTTTGTATTTAAAAGCATTGTCATGTTCTTTTAAAAGATGCACATTATTATTGATATGTTGTTCCATCCTATTATCATGATACAATTTATTAGCTTCTTTATAGGTTGTTTGTTTTTTAATAACTGCAGGTTCCATATTCATGTTGCTTTTCCTTACTCTGTATTGCTGAATTTTAGCCATAAGCTTCTGATTAAAGTGGCTGTTGAAACTTTCTTGGTCTTCATTATATGCATTTGATAATTGCGCATCACCCATTTCATCCGATTTCTTGTCGATACCATAGTTTTGCATAAGATTTAGTGGCATATGAGGATCGTTGTACTCGTTTATCATTTGATTACGTTTTCTCATAACATCCAATATTTTTTTCTTGATAACTTCTTTTGTCATATTGCCGTAGTTAAATATATTAGTATGTTTAATGGTTGTTAGGGTTTCTGGCACGGGAGAATTTAGTACTTCATTCTGTTTTCTAGATCTATGATTATCATTGTTAGATTGGAGCTGTTGATTTATCGATGCTTGATTTGTCATAGTCTTTTTATCTGACCATTTCTGATTAAAACTTTGATCCGTTGTCATTTCAAATTCATTAGACGACAGATTGGTTGTCTCCTGCGAGTTATCTTTCTTTTCTTCAGAATTTTGAATATTATCCGTTGGGGTTTCGGTTTTCAAATTGATATTCCGTTCAGCTGCATGTTTCACATTATTATCAAGTGATTCGTCTTCAGTAGAAAGTTGTTTTTCATCAGAGGATGTACTTCCGGATATTTGTTCTTCAACTGGATTTTCTTTTGTGAGAATTTGCTCAGTAGCTTTTTCTATAACGATATTTTTAGAATATTGGCCAGCGCCCTGGGTGTTACCAATGTTTTCTTGTTTTTGTGCATTTTGATTGGTTTTTGTTTCTCCATTTAATTCAGCGGATAATGGTTGATAAACCTCTTTTGGTGATTTAGTTTCATACGTCTTTTGCATCGGTGCCATTTTAAAATCTTTAGTACTTATTTCGTTCGATTCACTTGAGTCTTGAGATTCGTCATATAAGCTATTGGGGTTTTTATCAGTAACCAACCCTGCAGTCGTTTGAGATACAGACCTAGTTTTTTCAGTTTGTTTCGTAATGCCACGTTCATTAATTGAATTTATATATGTTTCTTCGTTCAGACTCTTTTCTACCTCAGACTCTGATGAAGTAGTGCTATCGTCAGATTTTTTGTGCTGCGCTCTTTCGTTTACTGATTTAATTGTTGTTTTAGTACTTTCGCTGCGGTTACTAGAATTTTCTTCTACGTGTGACATTTCGTCAAATCTAATTGGTTGTTTTCCTGTCAACAAAGTTTCATCAATCTCACTGTTTTCTTTAGCTGATTCTGAATTCGTTGAACTTGTATCAATTTGAGTTTTTGTAGTTTTTTTGAGTTTGTGCTTGGTTTTAGACATTCGTAATGGTGATTTACTTATATCATTGGAAAGATTTTGATTTTCAGATTCTTCACTAGATTTTTCGTGGTGTTTTCTAACAGATATGTTTTTGGTCGCTTTGGAAATATTATTTTGAATGTTGTTTTCTAGTTCTGACTCCGGCTTCGATTCTGAAGATGATTCTCGCTCTTTTTCTGTTTTCCGATCATGTTTAACAACTGGTTCTTTTGTAACTTTTGTAATTTCTTCACTTTCATGGCTGCTGTCATCTGAACTTTCTTCATATGTAGGTGTTACAGAGCCTCTTTTTTGTGTGGTGGTATACAAGGATTTAGTTGTTTGTGGTTTCTGAATGATCACAATAGGAGATTTCTTTTCTTGTGGCATTCTTAGGGCAGTTTTATCATCACTGGAAATCAAAGTAAAATTTATATCATTAAGACGTCAACATAAGCAAAATAAATTAAACATCATAACATTTCAAACAAAAAAAACTTTAACTTACTTTTCACTTTCTGATTCTGCCAGTTTTAATGTTAGCTCCTTCCCATCAAAATGCACTGTTTTTAAATATGAATGCATTGAAAACTTATGGTTTTCTCTCTTTGGGCCGATGACATCTCTTGTTTTGGGGATATATTTTTCTTTCTTTTTGTTTGAAGCTTTTGAGTGATGACCTGCATGGGGTTTCTTAGTTTTATACGCAATAGTTGTTATATCCGTTGTAGATTTGGATGTATGTTTTCGGTGATGTTTCTTTTTATTTGCAAACGATATATCTTGTGAAAATGAGTCACGAAGAGTGTCTTTCGGTTTGTTATGTGATCTACCAATATTACCGTTTGTAAATCCTTTGATTTTTTGTTTCCGTGGTTTGTATTCTTTACTTGCTTGTTCCATATAAAATGGAGTTGTATACTTGTATTTTTTGTGATATTTTTTTGTAGTAATATCCTCAACGCTACTAGCATCTGAAGACTGTTCGTTTTTATCTCCCCAGTCCACTGTTACACCAATAGTTTCATCTTTGCTTTCACTATGATCTTCGGAATCCAGGTTAAATTCTAAACTAGAAGTTTTGTCTGTACTTTCATTCTCAGTTTGTTGTTTTGGTACTCTTTTAATTTTTTTATCGTTTTTATATTTTTTATTCGGTTTGGTTTTGACTTTCTCTACTGAATGGAACTCGAATTGGTTTTCCATTTGAAAATTTAAGTTCATATTGTTTGAAATATCTCTTTTAGTTGTAGTCGTTTCTCTGAGTGCTCGGAAGTCGTCTGGTGTCGGTGCAGTATATTCAATAGTCCATTCCAAATGTTGCACGTTCTGAGTTCTCTCCGCATCTTTCCAAAGCAGAGCTTCTATTTTGGCTTTCAACGCACGTCTAGTGTTAATATTCATACTTGAATAATGGTCAAATAGCATCCTTCTGACCGTATCTCTGACCAGATCTATCAATTCGTTAGTATCTTCGATTCCATTTTGGTAGCCCTTGAAGTATCTTAACAAATATTTGAATTCTTCAACATCATCCGCCTTGTACATAGAGTTAATGTAATTTATTATACTGGAGTGTGATTTCAAAAGTGCTGAGAATCTGTCTAATCTCTCTCGTATGATGTGTCCTGGTAGCGTTTTTAGGAGTTCAATTTTTCGCAGAAATTTTCTTATATCTTGGTTAGACATCAATTCGTGAAATTTGCATCCTTTGTAATGATATTTCTTTATTTCATCGTCGGCTATAGCGAATGCATCTTGAAGGTCATCATCTTTAAAGCTTTTCAATACTTCAATAAGTTCTATAATTAAATCTACGAACGTAGTCTCTCCTTTAGCTTCAAGCATCAAGTGTCTTCTTCCAGAAGTTACTCCATTGCTCCGATAATTTCCCTCAACTTTTTCCTTTACGTCTGATATGAAATTTTGAACTCTGTCAAGCAGTTTAATATTTTGAGGCTTTTCATTCTCTTTGAATGAGAAAACAGTTTCCAAATCCACATTTACACTTCTGGGGTATATTTCTCTTGCTTCTAAGATGGTGTTAACTGAAAACATGCAAGTGATTTTTTTTGCATTTAAAATAGCATGTACCTATGTTATTGTTTATAATTGTAGAACATAATTATTGTTACACAGTTATTGACTTATAAATCTACTAGGAAATGCCCGATTACGCCTGCTTTGTCACGGTCTAAAAAGGAACCAATGCGAGACATTCTACTCCCACCATGCTAAACATAGAGATAATCCATTGTATTGTTGCAGAATGAAAAAGAAACAAACAGAGCAATAAACTAAATAAACAAACATACATTCTCTATATTGATTGTTAGCTGTTGTCTAACATTTTTATCTTATATTGGGAGTTATTAAATCGCCTTTTTCTGTCAAATGAACAATTCTAATAATTTTCTCAGTAAATATTTATAAAAAAATATATAAATAT
Organism: Macaria liturata; assembly: GCA_964023185.1. Lineage (NCBI taxonomy): Eukaryota > Metazoa > Arthropoda > Insecta > Lepidoptera > Geometridae > Macaria > Macaria liturata. Next base: position 10,675,688 of record OZ026807.1, on the reverse strand, counting down.
AAATTAGAAGGTAGGTATATAAACATAACATACCGAGAAATTCTAAAACTATAAAAGCAGTTGCAGCGAATAACATTATTAAGTTATAAAAATAGGCAACAACATAGTTTACTTTATATATTTCACAAATACTTGTTTTTAGTATTTTACCAAATGTGATTTATGTATTATACCTACAAATAAATAATACTTATATTTTTTATTGCTACAGTTTCCCAATAACCACTTACCGGCAACGCCGAAAGCAAATATCATATGTAGGATACCTACTGGATTATGCTCATAATATATATTTTGTATAAATACTGGAACTTCAGTAATTACATGAATTTTTTTTATCAAAATCTATACAAATGATAAAGCTGTATAGGACCGAAAATCTGTACAATGAAGACATTTAAAAAAATGTTTGGAGATAGAGATACTTAGAATTGATAGCAGGACACGTTCCAATAATTTCTAGAAATTTTGTCTGTTTACGAGTATAAGATAAGATAATGTCTTTAATGCACACCAAAGAAATTACATAATAAAGAGAAAATTAAAAACTAATTTACTATATATCCGTATTGAGTATCTGTGTCTGTTTATTAAAACGCCCTAAAGAAAAATATTTAAAAGGTTTTTCATTCATTAACAAATTTTACCGAGAATCCAGTACTTTCGGAATTACTTTTCCTACGATAATACCTATCTAGAAACAATTAAAACGTTACACTCCAATATAATACTATTCACTTTAATCAACATCAATATTAACTCTAGTAAATCGTTATCTTGATATCGTCGCATTGTATATAAAAGCTCGGTCAGTATTTTCCGGAGGCAGTGATTGGTCAAAATCTTCCATTCTTCCTCCTATAATACTCAAATCCCCTAGAGCCGGTTCTTTAAAATGCTTCATACTTTTATAAGCATTCAACATGTTTTTATCATATATGTCTATAATTTCCTGTGGTTCTTTATAATCTGGTGCAATCATATTAATTCGTTTCGCCTTAGTGACTGCTGTAGTGTATTCGTAATCCATGAATTTCTCGAAATCTTCCTGTTTCGTTATATTTTTAATTGCGTTAAAATTTACGTCGGCAAAGTAGTCGTAATTAGTTGTATTCTCGTTTTTGGGTGATGTGTTTCCGTTATTTTTCACTATGTCTTGTCCTTGGTTATGTTTGTCAGTTTTTACATTGTCTGATTTGTTTTCATAACCGTCTACCGTTACCGTTGTCTTAAATGTAATTGGATTTTGTGTGTGATTACCAAATTTATTTGAAAGTGATTGGTTGGTTTTACTCACAAAGCTATTCAGATCTATTCTGTGATCATCTCTTAGTTTTGACACTTGGGCATTTGATGTGGCTGCTCTTTTTTGGGCAAATTTATTTGTGTTGTCTTCAATTTTAAATTGAGGCACAGGCAAGCTTGGTGTAGTTATTAAATCCATCGTACTATTTGCTGAATCTTCCCTTATTACTTCAAATGCACCAATAGGTAGTTCGGGCTCTGTAGGATCTTTGCCATTTCTGAATTTGAGATGTGCTTTGTCTTCTCCATAAATTGGATCTTTCCAGAATAAGTCTCTGGCCCGAGTCTTTATTCCAAACTTTTCTTCCAGTAAGTCTTTTGGTGATTCACGCTCCAGTTTCTCAATTTCTTTATTCATTCTTTCGAAATCTTCTAGAGCTATAAATGGTTTAGGGCTATTTTTCGCGTCAAAGTTATCTTTTTCGTTATATCTTCTTGGATGTTTATTTATGCTTCGCAGTGTTGGTGGAAATTGGCGTAACGTTCGATAATTTTTTGACATATACGCTTTTATAGGTATTTCCATAGCCATATATTTTTTTGGAGGTCTCTGATGATGTCTTGTATTTGTTACAGGATTTTTATCTTTCCTATCAAAATATTCTACAGATCTAGAAACGTATATCGGTGATACCTGTTCTTTTTTCCTCGACATTTTTTCTAAGCTTTCACTAATTTGAATAGATTTCATAGTTGTTACCGTGAGTCCCTTGGTTCTTCTCATTTTTTTAGGAGTCGTGTATCTATTCTGTATATATTCATTTATTGCATTGATTTTGCTAGCCACGTTTTGTTTTGCATCTTCAACACTTGTAGATGTTTTTTCTATTCTAGATTCTGAGTTTTTTTGTTCTCTTCTCCTCACTTTAATGCGTTTATGTTTCTTGATCTTCTTAGAATTCTTAAATTTGGTTTTTAACTCTCTTTCTATGAACTCATTTGATAAACTTGAATTCAGATCTGCAGAGCTAGATGTGTCGCTTTTACTAGTAACCTTTACTTTTTTCTGTTTCTTTTTGTGTCTCTGTGTTTCTTTGGTTCGTATATTTTTCTTCTTCGATTTACCAAATGATTTCTTTGCATCCCATGTATCATCATCGATTTCGGCTACATCTTTGCGGTGTTTTTTTTTCTTTTTGGTATGTTTGCTTACAAAAACTTCATTTATATTTTCCAATTCAGATTTGACGTCTTCGACGGCTGGTGTTTGAATTTTGTTTGATATTTTTTGTATAACATTTTGTAATGATTTAAAAACATTTGATGTCTTTTTTGTATCTGTATCATTTTCTGAAATGGAATCAGATTCTTGTTTTTTTATGTTTTTCTTCTTTTTAAGCTTTTTCGTCGTTGGAGGTATATAGTGGTAGTTTTGACTTTTTTTCTTCATTGGTAACTTTAAATCATCTGCCATTTCTGTAACATGAACTATATCAGAGGTGGAATCATTTTCACCAGACGACGCAATTGATTCTTTTTTATGTTTCTTTTTCAGGCGTTTCTTTTTGTGTTTAATTTTCTTTGAAGTTTCGTGAATAGTTGATTTTGTATTTTTTTCATTATCTCGTAGTTTATGTTTCTTTTTACTAATTTTATGTTTTTTATTGTGATTTGTGTCTGTAATGAAATCATTATTTGTGGTTTGAATATTGACAGTGACAGTTTCTTCAATATTCATTGCTTGGTCCGTAAATTCATCGCTTGCCGTATCTGAATTGTAATTATGTTTTAAAGCAGTGATATCTTCGCTGGCAGTACTTATAGAAGCTTCTTCATTCTTCTTGTCCAAGATTTTAACATCGCGTTCAGACGATCCAAGGTTATTTCTACCAATATCAAAATTAAAAGCGCTATTCTTCACTTTAGGAGTTACCTTATTTTTGTCATGGATTTTGTAATTGTTATCGAATTTAAAATCGAAATTGACGATATCACCGGTTTTTTCTCTGAGTATCGGTTTTGGTTCAGTACTTATTTTTGGTAATACAGATATTTCTCTTGCTATGTTAGTTTTATCTGTAGTTGTCACTTCTAATCCTGAAGTAACATCATAAGGGTCTCGTTCTTCTTGATCATAAACATTTTTAGAAATGAATTCTTCGATGTTATTCTTCAAATCTTGTCTTATCACCTGGTTTAGATCAGAGTAATGGTCGAAAAACACGCTTCTTATTGAGTCTCGGACTACCTTTATAATATCCACGTTAGCTCTTTTAGATTTAACCTTGTACATGTCAAAATTATTTAAGACCTGCTGTAATTTTGCCACATCGCGTTTGGTGTATAAAGAGTTTATGAAATCGATCATTTCAGTTTGCTTCGAATCGTATTTTGCATTTTCTATTGCTTGTAATGTTACATCTAGTTTTTTCTTCAACATTTTGCCAGGCACGTCCTTAACTTGGTCTAATGTTTTAGCTACGTATCTTCTTACATTATTATTAGATATGAGTTCGTAAAATCTGCATCCCTTGTAATGATATTTTCTGATTTCATCGTCAATGACCGCGAACACATCAACAAGGTCGTCGTCTTGATAGTTTTTTAGAATGTCGATAAGTTTTTTTATGAACTCTGAGAACTTGAGTTCTTCTTCGTTGTTGAACTTTTTTCTTTGTCCCGTTTTGAACGCGATATTTCTTCTGCCTGTATTAGCGACGGTTTCTTTGACTTTGGATAGAAAGTTCTGGAACTCGTCTATGAATTTTATATTCCTGTCATTGTCTCGATTGTTAAATGCGAGTACTGTTTCTAAAGCTACATTCACAGTTCTGGGATCGTTTAATATCGCTCCAATGTTACCTGAAACATATTCTATTGATCAGTTATTAGCAATAATAGTGATTAATACCGCAGTACCTTAGCATTTACTTAGAATCATTCTTTCCTGCATAAAAATAGCATAAACAGTCACTGAAAGTAGCAGCATAAAAAGTCATTGAAAGTTTCAAATTATCGTGAGGTCTAGGACCTACCTCCGAGATTTATTTTTAGTAAATATTTTATATCATACATACCGATTATATCTAAAAATGTAAAACATATTATCAACAGCAACATTATACAAAAAATAATACATTTGTGCTGAAAGCAATAGTAAAGGTTTTATGTTTTGGACAAGTTATTAAATTTGGATTGGTCTGTTTTAAATTATTACCTATTTACTTTTAGATTTTTTACGGCTAGGTTATTATTTTAGGAAATAAATAGCTATAAAAAAGAGGTTCCTGATTTAATTGGTCAGCTAAATAAAATACTGGTCACGAGCTGAGCTTTTTTCTTTGTAATTTATTTGACCTACCGTGTGTTACGATAGTCAATTTTCTAAATCTCGTACAATTTAATATTCCTTATAATTCCTATGTACATATACTATGCTAAAATTGACTTGTTTTGACTTTTGACAGATAAACCCTAAACGATATATTTTCCTGAAAGGTATAGTTTTCAGCGATTAGGTCATTATTTGTGACTCTAGATTTAATATGTATTTAATGTCAAATACAGCGTCAAACTATGTATTCTCGAGCAATTAATTGATCAAATATAATATGCTGGCAAAATAATGTACATTGATATTGCAAACCAAGTAATTCATATCCATAATATGTGTAACATATACGTTACTTTCGATGACTTTTAAATAGTCACAGAAATATTTAAAAAAACCGTTGAAAAAAAAAACAAGCTTTAATTAATTAAACCAAAAGAGTAATTATAACGTATAAACCAATTATACATCTATTTTTTTAATAAAGATGTCCATAATTTAAAATGAAGTCGATTAACATTAAATAAAGTATTCATTATTGATAATACTAAGTAATTAAATAGTATAGTATTATTGATTAAATAGTAAAATAATCCAGAAAATTAAAAAAAGCTTTGTTTCGGTCAGTGAATACTTGTATGGTGACAACTATGTGGCAAAAAATAATGACTACAATCTTATTTTTAAATATCCTTTTTGGATTAAATTGCTGTGTGAGTGGTAAGTACCAACATTGATACTTAACATCGCTATACATAATTTTTAGGCTCAGCTAGTAGGTATAACGGAGATATTCGTATACGATTGCAGATGTTAAGCAACTGTTGACGCGGTCAGTCTTTGGATGGGTGACCACCAAATAATGATAAAGATATTTATTAATGTTATAAAATGAATATACCTATTTAAATACCTTAGGTAAGCACAGTATGCATCATATTATAAAATCTCGTGATGAAAATGGATTAGCACTTCCGTGAGCTGGATAACATGTTAAATTCAGCTCATTCGAATCAAACAAATAGAAATGAGCTTATTTGTTTTCAACAACTAATGAACCCTTTTTATTTATGCATAATTTTTTATGTAGATTTTTTTGAAATAAAATATTAGTACTATAAATATGTCGGTTGAAATTGTTTGAGTTGCCACTTTTTCCATACATATTTTTTATTTATTATTTTTATTATTTCAGCCAACAAGATATGGAGTGACGAGGATAAGTACCTAGACTATGGTAAAACTAAGAAATGGATGCCGATGTTCCTGAGAAACAAACTCACTGATGAAATTAAATCTACGACTAATAATGGTACTAAATAAATTGTATTTATAATTAAATCAATATTTGAGGACATTTCATTTCAAATATGATCAAAAGCAGTTCAAAGATTAAGGGTCTTATTACAAAACGTGGTTTACGGATTTTCATAATTTTTGGTGTGTAGGTAGTATGAGGTCTTAGAACTGTCATAGGCTATTGTTTATCCTGATATAATGCGAGCGAAGCCGCGGGCGTCCACTAGTAAATAAAAATACACACATTTTTTTAAATTTTTAATATTAGTTCACAAACAGAAAGCTACAGGTTACCTACATAACACAGTTTATAGATGCTAACAAGTTACAATTCGTATATTTCCTATACAGTGAACCTAGCTTTTAATTATTCCAAATAATAACCAACATAATGACTTATGATTTTCGACACTGATCGTGACTTTGTTATGTTTTTCAGATGTAACAAAACCCAGTTCGTCTCTAAGTCCTGCCCAAGCTCTAGAGGTTGCTAAAATGATGGTTTTGCCACTCAATGATAAGGCTAGGTAAGTAACTTCTTAACCCACCACGATGTGTCAGCCCAATAAAACTCCCCTAGCGAATTAATTCTGCGGGGGAGTCACGACCCTATATAATAAAATATAGAATTAATTCTGTGGGGGAGTCACGACCCTCAGTCATGAGGAAATACGACTTAAGAGAGAGATTCTAATAGCACTGTCTATCCAACCAGATATCTTTAGCATATTCCGGGACATAGCTTGTTTCATGGGTAGATTAACCAGATATTATACATTTCTTTACTCTAAATAGATTTATTTAAGTTGACATATTGTATGATTACATACCTATTATTATGTTTGACATGTTTTTAATAACAAAAATTTTCATTATGTTATTAAGAAAACTTGACATTGTAATTTCTAAAATTTTATTAAAACTAAATGTTATAAATTCAATTTGACGAGATATTGTAATTTGTGTAGCATATTCTATGATATTAGTACTTATACCTATGTTACAACTTTACATTATCAATAAAGATTCTTTATCTTTATCTTTATTACATACATTATCTTACGTAAAGACAACCAAACTCAACATAAATAATTGCAGTCTATTAGAACTTACCTTATGTTTAAAGGCAGCAAGTAATGAACACGTACGGAACGAACAAGGAAGGAATGGATAAGATGTTGCAGGAATGGATGCGAGCCAACACCAACACCAGCTTCCTGCGGCCCATACAGGCTCCTATACTCAATATTAGGGAGGAGGACTTTGGTAAGATATAATAAAATATAGAAATAAGTAATATAATTCAAGCCACGTACAAAAAAATACAACAGAGACTGGAACCAGTATGGTAGAATAAATATGGAAGGAATGGCAAAGATATGAAAGGAATGGTCAAGATGTTAAAGGAATGAAGAAGACTGGTAACAGTTTAAATGAATAGAAGTATAGTGAACAAGTATGGAAGGAATGGATTAAATAATGGAGACACTGGAACAAGGAAGGAATGGACAGGATGTTGCAGGAATGAATGCGAGTCAACACCAACACCAGCTTCCTGCGGCCCATACAGGCTCCTATACTCAATATTAGGGAGGAGGACTTTGGTAAGACACGTTAATACATATAAATAATTAGTAAAACTCAGGTACGAATAGAGAAACAGAAAAGAGACTGGACCAAGTACGCAAGGAATGAACAAGGAAGGAATGACCAAGATATGCAAAGAATAGACAAGTTATTAGAAGAATGAATACGAGCCAACACACTTTGTCATAGGAATAAGTCGTTAAATTCAAGTAACGTATAGAACAATACCGTAGAGACTGGGACAAATATGGAAGGAATGGTCAGAGAAGGAATGGGCAAGATGTTGAAGGAATGGATGCGAGTCAACACCAACACCAGCTTCCTGCGGCCCATACAGGCTCCTATACTCAATATCAGTGAGGAGGACTTTGGTAAGACATGTTAATATATAGAAGTGTATATAGAAGTGTACAAAAAAGTGTATAAGCAAAGAATTAATGAATTAATGGTATGGTGGTTGTTGGGCAAGATCGAAAAGGAATGAAAGGACAAGACCTAAGAAGAATGGGCAAGATATTAGAGAAATGGACAAAACCAGATATTGGATTGAAATGGACAATATGTTGAAACAATGGATGGGAGGTGATTTGCCCATAAACAGGGATCCTATGTTGCAATCAAACGCCATCTGTATTGAGACTGATTTATTTTATATAGCGGGAAGATAATAAGTAACAATTAGTTACTACTTAAGAGTAACAGGGTAGATCTATACTAATATCACATCTATCATTTCGATATATAGAGGAGGGATTACAAATAGGAAGCTCATTTTGTGATTAAGAATGGGTACAATGTACGTTTCAAAGATTAGTAATCTGTACCTATTGATACCACTGTACAGATAGTCGTATTCTGATTGTATAGACATATACAAATTATTCAAATGACTGTTAATTTGTAACAACAGATTTCAATAAAAATGTTGATTACTCTTAATATTTTTTTATTCATCTAATCCCATTACATCATAATAGCCTGTAGATGTCTCGTATACAGAACATAAAACTCTTCCTAATATATCAATTGTCTCCAGTTGTCCTACTAGCAGGACATAAGGAAAATCCTTTTTTCCTAAGGTTAGATTTTTTTCAGTATTTTTTCAGTTAAAAAGTAGCACCTAAATAGTACACATTTTGAATTTCGTTTGAATCTGAGAAAAAAAGTGCCCTCAGTAGTGAGGAGGATAACTCTAATGTTAAATGTTAATTTATTCCAGGTCTAAATAAGCTCCTGCCAACGCATACAGTGTCACCGCAAGCTGACAGCATGGCGCGCCAGATCAACAAGATGGCAGCCAACTTCTGGAATAACACCCATCCGGAGAACATAGGTGGGTTTTATGAAAAAGTTAATAAGTTTGCATTAGAGTGGGAAGTCTAGTGTTGAGAGTTTTCAAGCTGCTCGAAGGGCCTCGAACATGCTTTTACGACTGCAATATGACAAGTAGTTAGGACTTACTATTAAAAGTGTCATCCGCACCCCCGAAGCGCACACATGTGTCTTTTTACTACGGTTGCTTCTCCATTGACGGGCCGCGGCGGGAGTTGTGTTACTTTAATAATCACAAACTGATACAGCACTGGAGAAAAAGACTATTATCTCATTATGTTTACTTATTATAAAATTAGTTTTACCCTTTTTCTTACTTACATTTTTTATTAAAATATTTCCAATTAAAATAATTCTTAATTTAATTCTCTTCTCCAGATCTGAGCGTACTGCGACAGAACACAGAGTCGCCCCGCCTCAACCTGCCCGGGGCAAGTTTCTGGGAGGTTGGCAACCCGGCGGCACAACCACCCGTGCCGTACGCAACCACTGGGAAATACGACCTGCTCACTAGGGAAATACCTGGAAACAAACCTGGTAAACTATACATCGATTTGTCTATTTACTTGCATATATAGACAAGTCGATGTCCATATGTCCATATCCGTTTGCTTAGTGTGGGGCTAGATGGCGCTGTGTGCAATGTCCCGAAAAAATATTAAATATTAAATATTACAAACTAGCTTACGAAAACACAAAATCTGTACATAGAGATTTACAGTAATTATGCTTGTATGTTTTGTCCTCTTTCTGCTGCAATATATATTAGCTTATTTTTTGACACTGATAAGTTTATAATGTCCTGTAAATGGCATAGAATTTATAACAAAAAAACGCGCACCACACAAACCACAACCTGTGTTTTGTTGCTTTCCTAAAACTAGCTTGTCTAACTATAACCGCCATTGGTAAGTTTCCGGGAGGTTGGTAGCAACCCGTACAACCACCCGTGCCGTACGCAACCACTGGGAAATACGACCTGCTCACTAGGGAAATACCTAGTAGATTAAAAAATAAATGTAAAATTATACTAAAACTAGTAGGTGCTCGCGGCTTCGCTCGCATTAAGAAGTAAACCTTGCATCCCCTAATTCATCCCTTTAAAAGTGGCATTTCCAAAAATCCTTTCTTAGCGGATGCCTACGTCATAATTATCTACCTTCATACCAAATTTAAGCCCGATCCGTCCAGTGGTTTGGGCTGTGCGTTGATAGATCACTATGTCAGTCAGTCACCTTTGAGTTTTATTTATTTAGACTATCCTTTCAGAGTCGTATTTTCCTATTACGTAGACACATTTTCTTAGATTGAGACGTCATACAACCCTTTTTAGTTATTTGGTTGGAAAGGGTCCGTTCCGGTAATCAAACACAAACAGTTTTACAAGTTGTATTTCAGAGCCCCTAGGGCGGCTTAAAGCTTTTTAGAGTTGTAATAATCACGGTTTCTTATTCCAGAGGACCCTGGGGACTTGTGGCTTGCAAGCAGTCCTCTCTCTCAACCAACTAAGCAAGTGCCCCACGCCGCTGTCGAGAAAGTGATACAACAAGACAATGATAATGCTGATATTAGAGTAAGTTTAATTAAATGTTTGGGCATTTATAGTTTCGAGGCTTTTCTTGGTGTCGATAACCGCATACGAATATAATTATTCACTGTTAAGAATATTAATTTAAATGTATACACTTAAGCAATAATTAGATATACCTAATATAAATAAAGTGACTGCTCTGTTAGCTTAGTTGGTAGTGGCTCTGCCTTCTAATCTCGGGTGCGGGTTCGATTCCCGCATAACACAAGTAATTATGAATATTAAAATTTGTAATTATTTGTGTTAAGTCTGGTCGTTTCTATGTATAATAAGTATGTATTTACAAAAGAAAAAGTATATATGTATTATATCCGTTATCTAGTACCCACTACCCATGATACAAGCGTTAGCTTAGTATGGGGCTAGATGGCGCCGTGTGATATGTCCTGAAATATTTGTCCTGAAAAAATTTTTTTTTCATTACAATACATTTATAATGGTACTTGTGTACATGTTTGTTCATGTATCATAATAATTTTGTTATAAATTTACAACATATTCTGTGACTTGTAAGACATTTCTTATGAATAAATGACTTTGACTTTGGGCAAGAAACGTGTGTTAGGTGTAATAAAAAATAGAAAAGGAATTAAATAGAAAATAATTTGATTAAGACACACAAACAAGCATAAATAAATTCCTGGTCGTCACTATCACTACATAGTATACCTAAAGCAAAGTCGCTTCCCACGCCTGTCCCTATGTCTGTATGTATGCTAAGATCTTTAAAACTACGCAACGGATATTGATGCAGTTTTTTTTAAATAGAGAGAGGGATTCAAAGAGGAAGGTTTATATGTATAGTAACGCGTGCAAAGCCACGAGCAAAAGCTAGTGTATTAAAAAATATAAAAGTACATAAATATCAAATGTGATGCTCTAAAACCGAAGTTAATTAGTAAATCAAAGACTCGCACGAAGGGCTTTGATTCTACCTTCATAGTAAGAACAGCGAGACTATGAAACTCTCTACCTGGAGCCCTGTTCCCAGAAAATTATAACACAGGGGTCTTCAAATCTAGAGTAAATAGGTTTCTTCTAGGCAAGCGTGCTACATCTTAGACTATAGTGGTGCTTAACATCAGGCAGGCTATAGTCAAACGTAAGCCGATTTAATGGAAAAAAAAATATGGGGATTTGATCACGCTCTTCTTCGAATCGTATTCCTCATGACTGAGGAACATGGTTCCCCAGCAAAATAATTGATGATTTGTTTGGATAAAAATCGCACCGCCAAGGATATAATTGTATGTAAAGCGCTATAGAAGGTGCCTGCGATACAGGTATTCCTTGTGCAGGACCTACCGGTACCTTATCAGGATGCAAACAATAAAACTGTTAAACTATTAAGTCTTCTTCTTCTTCTTATCGAATGAGAGTGGCCAACTCTGGTGTCGAGAGTTTATCAACCCGCTTAAGCGCCTCTGACATGGCTTAACGACTGCCGTACTAGACAAACAGCCAGGACCTACAATTTAACGTGTCATCCGACCCACGAAAGCGCCCAGAATGGAATGCCACTTTTCGGTCACCCATCCGCGTACTGACCGCGTCGACAGTAATTGCTTAACATTGGTGTACGCATGCGATTGCCTCCGCTAGCTGAGCTACGGACGCTTTTAACAAAATGTAAGTTATAATCATGTTTGTGATCTTTATGAATTTATTGTTTCAGATGTACGACTATAAATCCCCGTCCTGGGATGAGATGCCGACTCTATACATGCTGCAGACCACCACAGCCTCCGCTGAAATTATTATTACAGCTCCTACCAGTGAGGAACATAATGTAATTAGGTCAGCCCCGGATCTAGGGGGGGGGGGCAAGCCGGGGCATATACCCCGGGCGGCAAGTTCAGGGGGCGGCCAAATTCATTACCTACATATTTACAAACTATTAGACAACTTATAATTTACCTAACATTGGCTACAGAATAAAAAAAAAGTACAATTAAAGAACTTTAACTGCGACCATATCAACTCGACCGATACCCAGGGGCGGCACACGGAAAATGTGATGCGCCTAGGCGTACTTCAAAAAAGCCCGCCCGTTCGCACACAGATCGTGCGTATTGTTATGGATGCTGTATTGCATTGTATCTATCCACAAACTGTCTTTTTTCGCGGGTGCAATGAAACTCCTAGCGATCTCATAACACAATATCGTCAGCCTAGTCAAAGTAACTTCTTGAACTTAATTTCCCTGCTCGCCAAACATATTCAACTCTTACGCTAAGAACTCACAGAGCGGTTTTACGACTGCCGTACTAGATAAATAGCCGGGACCTACAATTTAACGTGTCATCCGACCCCCAGAAGCGTCCAAAATGAATTGCCTTAAGTAACTAAAAAACAACTATGTATGTGTAAATTTACTTTGACTTATAAATTAAAAATAAACTAACAAATTGATCCGCCGAATTTAAAATGTGTACATAGTATATTTTGATAGTAGGTATGGACTATTTTTCCTATTTTCTCAACGGAGAGATGGTTTCTCATGATTTGTGGTGGAAGATACAAAGGCGGCGTAAAATAAAATACATTTTCACTTTTATATAAGAGAATGCCTGGAAGAGATCGCTCTATGCTATAAGGCCGCCCAATATACCTAGGTTAAGTTATTTTTCTTTTAATTGTTTTATGTACTTATATATTTTCTGGTGAACAATAAAGTTATATTGTTTTATACTGTATTGTATATAATGATAAGACTTGATACAATGAAAATAGTCTTTTTATTATTATTTTCACAGCACTATTTCCGCATGCAAACGACACTCATCCAGCAGTGTTACACGCGCGTGAAATGATGTTTAAACACAACATGAAGTATCTATCTACCTTCCTGTCTACATTCTGCGAAATTATGACTATACATAAGGTATATATTCATAACCATTAATAGCGAACTGTGTACATAATGAAAGAATAATCAGCTGCAATAGGTTTGCAATATTTTTCTCTATTTCTGATTATATTTACCGATATTATGATTATACAAAAGGTACCTACCTTGAGTTGTATTCCTCATGACTGAGGGTCGTGACTCCCCGCATTAATTCGTGAGTGGTAGTTTTTGTCATAACTGAGGGTCTTGACTCTCTGATACAATTTATTCATCAGGGGAGTTCTCTTGTGCAGATACATCGTGGTGGGCGCCCAGGTCCTTCCACGGAAGACACATGTCCTCGGATATTGTGCTCCTCGAACATGTCGGTTTCCTCACAATGTTTTTCTTCACCGTTATTGATGTCAAATCCTCACATAAGATAAAGCATAAGATACAAATACAAAAATCAAATAGACAAGTTTTTTTGAAAAGTTTTTTTTTTAATAAAAAGACATTGAAATGTTGCTAACTAATTTTTAGCCAACTTCAAATGATTTGGGTTCTCAATTTAACTTTTTTTTTTTAAATTGCAATGTTAATTAATGTAAAACAAGGTTTTTTTATTTAATCTTGATCGTCAAAGATTTAATCCCTCTCTTTATTTCCATGATGTAAAATAACTGTTTTTTTTTTCAGAAAGGCCGCTATAGCAAACTTCTTGCAATAGGTCTTATGCTAGCTGTTGATGAGTAAGTATAATAATTAACAGACTTCGAAAAAAGGAGGTTGTCAAGTCTTCTGAAAGTTTTATTTTTATTACTAAGTACAAGATTATATTAGCAATAAAACACAACAGCCAACAGACTTCTAAATAGGTATATGTGATAATATTATATCATCATAATTATCGAATGTGAGTCTGTAAGATTCCAAGCACGTGTCAAATTGAACCCTATACTATGCCATGCCATAAAAATCATGAAGATCCATTGATTCGTAGTGGCATAAATGAGGAACATACTTACGTACAACAACAAACCAAGAAACTGACATCCACTATTTAACTTATAAATAATTCAACAAATTATCAATGTTGCTTAATCTGTGTATCCGCCCGTAGCTCAGCTAGCGGAGGCAATCGCATGCAAATACTAATGCAGCTCTGAATCACAAGATCCACTGGATACTTAGCTCAGAGCTCAGTACACTTCTGACGTACTGTACTAGTGCATAAGATTTCATTTGTTTTTGTAATAGGTATGTAATGTACGTACACGTAAGTTTTTGGTCAAATAAACAAATTATTATTAAAAAAAAAAAAAAAATGTTAAGCTATTGTTGACGCGGTCAGTACGCGGATGGGTGACCAAAAAGTGGCATTTTATTTTGGGATTTTGAGTGCTTTGCTGAGCTGTTTGTTATTAGTACGCAGTCTTTAAGCCATGGCAGAGGCCCTTAGGGCGGCTTGATGAAATTTTAAAATCAGAGTTAATCGTTCTCTTTCGATAAGAAAAAGATCTGTTTATTGCTTTTATAAAATGTACTGTAATGTATTTTCAGTTTGATCCAGCAAGGAAGATTGCTCAATTTGGGCACAGAAACTATAAAAAAAATTGAACATGCGGCCGATAAACTGTCTGAATTTTCACATGAACAATTGGAAGGTAAGATTTGTTATTTATGTATCTACTTCACTTTTCTGTACATAATCAAGTCGGATTCCTCATGACTGAGGGTCGTGACTCCCCCGCAGAATAAATTCGTTAGGGGAGCTCCTTCCACGGACTTCACATGTCCTCGGATTTTGTGGTCCTCAAACATGTTGGTTTGCTCACGATGTTTTTCTTCACCGTAAAGCGAGTGCAAATCCACACATTACTTGAAAATACAAGTGATTGGTGTTATGGTAGGGTTCGAATGAAGGTGCGTTAGGATGAAAAGTAGACACTGAAACCGCTGAGCCACACTCGTTATTACGGAGTTAGTGTTAAATAATCACAAATTTAGATATATTATAAGTATGTTAAGTAAAAAATAAATAAATAAATATGCACACACACCACACATCGCCATCTAGCCCCACACTAAGCAAACACTTGTGTCGTGGGTACTAGATAACGAATATAATACTTATATACTTTCTTTTGTAAATACATACATACTTATTATATAAAGTAAGAAGGTATGTATGTAATCAGCTACATTATTTACTTATTTCCAGTTCTACTAGACACCGTACATTACGTGTTCCAAAATCATTCATACTTCGCCAACGATTCACGGGAAGTCATAGCGGTAAGTAAGTCTTCTTCGTATTATATGAAATTGGACAACTCTGGTGTCGAGAACTTTCAAACCATATTTAGAGGCTTTGAGAGGGCTGAATCGTGATAAAAAGCTATTCCACTCTCAAGTCCTTTTGCTAGCACTATAAGTACTAATACTTTATATTAGGTATTACCTTGTTCAAATTTCATAATCCGTCTTATTACAAAATGTGGCTTAAATATTAGTCTGGAACTTTGGAAATAAAAAGTCGGTTCTTGTTGTTCAAACATCACATACAAACAATCAAAATGTCAACTTCAAACTGGAACGTTGATTTATCATTGGTAACATTTTGACAGTTTGACTACAATGCCAGTAGACAGACAAATTTTGAACAACAAAAATGGACTTGGTATTTTCAAAGTCCTGGACTAATAGTTAAACCACGTTTTGTAATATGGCCCTGTGTTTAGATTTAATATGTGAGTGTAATTTTTTTTATAATTATAAATCGAAACTGAAAACTGAAACTAAAAATCACATGAGTTGCTCTTTTGTGGCGTGAAAGCGGAACAAACAAAACCAAAAAACAAACAATAATGGTATTAGTATAATAAACACACAATAATATAATTGTATCTATATTAGTTGACTGCTCCGTTAGCTTAGTTGGTTTTGTAGTGGCTCTGCCTTCTAATCTAGGGGTGCGGGTTCGATTCCCGCGCGACACAATTAATTATGAATATTAAAATTTGTAATTACTTGTGTTGAGTCTGGTCGTTTGTTTGTATAATAAGTATGTATTTAGATAAGAAAAGTATATAAGTATTATATCCGTTATCTAGTACTCATGATACAAGCGTAAGCTTAGTATGGGGCTAGATGGCGCTGTGTGATATGTCCTGAAATATTTATTATTTATTTATTATTTATAATTAATGAATGTCCTTGGTTTCCTCGAATCTTGGCTTATAAAAATTAACCTATGTCCCTCTCAGGATCTTATATGAACTACCACCACATCAAAAATCACAATGATCCGTCGCACCGTCTTAGTGATAAAACGGAAGAAACAGACAAACTTAGTTTGTTTGTCACACAAAACACACTTTCACTGTAATACTATATGGTTGATGGCTATTCTTATTTAGACATTATTATTATTGTATATTTGATAAAAAAAAATATGATAACCCTAAAATGTCGAACTACATTTGAAGAGATTTTATAATAAATTTAGCAAATTTATATTTAACTAATTATATTTTGTATGTAACGTAACGTAATATTGTATGTAACTTTACAGTATCTATTTATTTATTTATTAGGCACACAACACAACAAAATACACAGAAAAACACTTTAAACGTAATGATCCATTCTGTGCATTAAACACATGCGTGCACAACATGATTACAAACAGATCTAAAGTTCAAAAGCATCTGTTTAAGTATCTGATTAAAAAACCTATACCTATTTATTGCAGGAGATAGAAAGTTGGTATTCAATGCACGAAGGCGAAGCATTATTTAACACCCTCATCTCAGTCGATGAGTTCCCAAGCCAGGGAAAGAATCAAAAGAAAGTCATGGAGGAGGTCTTACGAGCTGTTTTGGCACCTTATAACCGACTTGGTAAGACAATGTACCTTTATCATCGCCTACATTAACATATTTTTTTTAACAAGGAATAGGTTAGCACTTAACCGTAATTCGCCTGATGGTAAGCAATCATTGCAGTCTAGGATGGAACGTCCTTAACCAGTAAGAACCGCTGCACGCTCGATCTGAAGATCGCAAGATTATATTCTGCGGGGAACAGGGAGTCAGGCAGGGAGTTCCACAATTAAATTATTTTTATTACCTTCCTCACTAGTGGACGCTCGTGGCTCCGCTCGCATTATTTTGAGATAAAAAGTAGCCTATGACACTTCTAATAACTTCACTTTTAAATACCCTAATGTTCAGACTTTCGAACCTCTTCAGCTTTATTATATGCATAGATAGATTACTGAGGGTCCCGACTCCCTCTCAAAATCAATTTATAGGAAGAGTTCTCTAGGTCAGATACATCGTGGTGGGCGCCCAGTTTCTTGCACAGATAACACGTCATGTCCTCAGATTTTGTGATCCTCAATCATATTGATTTGATTAGTATTTTTCATTATTGAGAGTCGTGACTCCCCCGGAGATGTTATTCGTTGGAAAGTTCTCTTGGGTATATGGTAGGTGCCCAGATCCTTCCACGGATGACGCATAGCTTCTTATTTATTAAACTTTATAGAAATCCTTTATTTTAAATAGGTGTATAAAATCAAAATATACTTCAGCATAAAAACTTGCTATAACGCCTACAGAAAAAACAGGTAATATTAATTCAATAAATTTTACTTCCTCAGGACCGGGTAGCAAGAGACGGGAAGAATTATTATTTAAACTTGAACTCCTAATGACAAGAGTACATAGAAGATATTTCGACATAAATATGGTTAAATCTACACCCACTATGAAAATGAAGGAATATTTTAATAATCTCCGAAAGAAAGATACAATTGAAAAGAAAAATACAGCTAAAACATCTCCAGAAAAGAAGCATGGCAGAAATATTCCTCATATAATCAATTTTTCAAATCAAAACCCTGTTGTTAGAGCTAAACATCCTAAGGATAGTCAAGATGATGAATTAGAAATAGCTCAAAGGCTAGTTCAAATGGACAGAGAAAACTTTAACAGTATAGGTAGACCGATAAAAGTCATAGAAACACATGATGCGGATAGAAAAAACACATTTGATGTCGTAAAAAATAAAGAAAGAAAGAAAGAACAAAACTCTAAACGCCATAAAAAAGAGGAAGACGACTTGTTTTTTGACATAAAAAATAAACTGCACAAAATCACGACGGAGAAAAAACATTCAACTAGTCGAACTACGAAAATTTACAAACAAAAGGAAACCAATCGTAGCTTCGAAAAAGAAAGGAAAAGAAAATTCGGTAAAAATAAATCTCATGGAATGTATCATAAAATACATGAAGCTCAAAAAAACTCAAGTTACCGCTCTAGGAACAAAAATAAATCAGACAAAAAGAAGACTAAGAAAAATAAAACCATAAACAGCAGCAATGAGGCAAAAGATCGTATTAATAAAGACATAAATAAATCTCATTCATCTGAAATATTAGCATCTGCTAAAGCAAAATCTGGTTATTACTCAGAGAAGAAACCTAGCGATAAACAAGTCACTGAATTGTGGCATAGGAAAGTCATAAGACAAGGTTTAAAACGAGATAGCAGTCCTGAAAGACTCGGGTTTAAAAATATTGTTGCCAATTATGCAGATAAAATGAAAGGAAATGATAATTTTTCTGACAATAGTGCAGAAAATAATCAATTTTTATTGAAAGAAAGGGCCAAAGGTGACGTATTTTTATCGAGTTCTCTATATCACTGAGCTTATGTTTTTTTGCAACAAATGTTGCTAGTCAATCCTTCAAAAGTTGAAATCTTTAGATATGGAACTATTACTAAAAATCTTCATTTTACAGGTAATAAAAAATCTCATGCGAAACATAATGAAACTATAGCAAAAAGCAGTTCAGAATCAGAACGTTTTGAAAGAGAAGATGTCAGCAAAGGTATAACAAAATTCTTTCAATATACAAGAACAGAGAAAGAAAAACAAAGTTTGCGTTCCCAAAAACATCACAATGATAAACAGAATAGCGATGGACATAAAAAGGGCAAAAATAACGAGAAAAATAAAACTAAATATGATTATAAAATAACAAGACTCAAAAGAGTGTATTACCCAAAACGTTACACTGTCAAAACCCGACCAATTAAAAAGGAATGGGAAATTAAATCTACTGGTACAAACAAAAAAGCCGCCAAAAACGAAAGAAAAAAGAAAAAAACTTTTAAAATCGAAGTGAAATCACATTACTTCACTGGACCACCAGTGAATGATAAAAAATCTGAATACGTGGTTCATACTAACAAAGACAATGAAGAAAATGAGATATTGAAATATGTTTATTTGCCTCAAAATGGCGCGATTCCAAAGGAAAATTTGGATACAAACAGATTAAAATCTAAATACAACCTATCATCTGATGACGAGAGCCCACAAACATCTATAGAAACAAGACACGTGTCGTATGAAAAAATCGACAAAAAATTCAAAACTGTCACTACTTTAAGTTCACACAAAAACTTAAAAGAAACAGAAGAATCAAAACGTGACGAAGATAGACGTAATTTTAATGATCAACAATCAACACCTAAAGAAGAAGAAGAAGACATTATATCAGAAGAAAATATAAAATCAAAATACGTCAACGCACACTTACATTCAAAAGAAACGAAAAACGTGGAAAAGAAAATGCACAATCGATTCAAAGACAATTTCCTAAAGGGAAAACCTGCATCACTTACTAATTTCGACAAGATTGGAACCCATTCCGTCGAAAACAAAGGAAATTATGCTTTAAAACATATAATAGAAGGTTCTAGTTACAGTGATGACGAGAATAATATAAAAACAAACCTAAACGACGCTCTAAGACATGAGAACTTAGTTAATATAACAAATGTTGCCAGAAGGAATATTTTGGTGAAGAAAGAGAAAACAGTTCGCGATTTAACAAGCGGGAGTGACGAAGAAGGAGTTTTAAAGAATAATATCTATAAGGTGTTTGGCTCGCAGTTTCTTATTAATAAATATCATAATGATTAATATGCATTTTTCTGGCAAAACACATCAGCATCCAGGGTGGTAATGCGGCCAGTATGCTGGGCACGCTGCCCTCTGGCAGTGGGCTGGAGCACTTAGACAATCCCTAGACTTTTCTTATGATTTCAAATAGTTTTTTTCTTTAATTTTGTAGGTATTAGTTAAAAGTAGTGGATTCAGTTTTCTACCAAACGCTTAGGTATGTGATATGCATTAATCGTATATTTTGTAATACCTATCTCCAATAGTGATCTCGCAAATTATTTTTTATGCATATGATGTAATTTTTGATAACTAATCAAATCTGCGCATATGTGAACATTTATATGAATTGTTGTTTTTTTTAATAACGTAGTTAAGTACCGTATATTACAGGGTAAAAATGTAGCGCGGCCTCTTTGAAAACCATAGGTACAACGTATAGAAGCATGGCATTCTCTTAAAAGTTTTCCCAAAGAAGTTCAATAAATAGGTACCTGGGTCGTTCTTCTTTTTAACCTACAATTTGATCCAAAATGAACTTAATATTGAAAAAGAAAATTCAGATTCCTGGTCAATATATATATATATATTCTGATAGCAGAGTTCCTATTATACCAAAAAAAGTAGTTGGCCACGAAGTTAACCGATTTTTGAATGATTTTCAGGACTTTAAATATAGATTCGATAAAAAAAAATACTCCTTCGTCACGAAATCTTTTATTTTATTCTCTCGAATTGTCTGCGTCAATTAACTTGTTGTTTTGTCATACATTAATTAACTAAATAAAGTTTTGGAAAACGTATTAAAGTAATATATTAGTGTTTAAGAAATATATTTTATTCATGATTGTATACCACTCCGTCACATTTTCTGCTAAATTAAAGTATGTTTTTGCTGTAAATAATTTTACGCTATCATTTACGTATAAATACGAATATCAGAGACGGCAATATCATCAAGTAATAGAAACAAAACAAAAAATCTTAATTTGAGCTTGTCTTAAAGAATATTAAAAGACCAAAAGAATTTCTCTAGTGGGAGACAACATCGTGACAGAGTAGTATATTATGTGACAGAGTTGTTATTCTAGGGGATACCGGGCTGCGTATTGGAATAAAACTGCTTTATTTATCTAGAATTACTTATATTCTTATAAATCTTTATCAGTCATTGACATTGTCTTATAAAAAACATGAGATCCAACTTAGATATTAATGTAATCACAATTGAGAACCTTTGGAACAAGAGATCCTTATTTTAGTAAACTAAATGACTACTCACTGGTCTAAAGTAAATAAAAAAAAAAACAAGTCTAACGTGACAACAAATTAAAGTTCTCTAAAACATATAATAAAATAATCAACATTAACAATAGCAGAATCTAGGAGGACAATATTAAAATTCAGAGCCATTGTTAGAAAGACTCATTTTTCGAATACTGGTAGTGGCTCTTCGAACTGGTAATATTGTCTCTTGCCCTTTCTAATAACATTCGGAGCCGTTAAGACTTTAATCGAATCGTCAAAAGGGATATCCGATATGTCATTCTGTACCAACTTAAACAGTCTTCCACTATCATCGACAGTCTTTAAAAACATAACCAAGACATCGCCTTCTTCATCGACGTTACTTTTTGCCACTCCAGCATAAGTATATTGGGTGTTCCTCTTGCTTCGTACTTTGCCCAATACGTGAACTCCGTCTTTTATTTTCATTGGATGCATGTCTTCAGGCTGGAGGGTATGAAAAGAAGTACCAGGGACGGCAGTTTGATCATTCATTTTCAGCATGGCCAAGGGCACATCTTCATCGGATGATTCATCTGGGCCATACACGGTATCGTAAAATCCTTTTTCGGTGCATCCCAATTGTGTTAGTAATATCAGCAAAACAGAAATGCTCCACATCATTACTTATATTGTCGTTAGATGAGAACTCGTCAGCAGTATTTTGTTGTTGGATTTCAGGCAGAGGCCGATAAGTTTTAGGAACGTGACAAGAACAGAACTTTGTACAAAAACAACTTAATATTCTGAGGTTTAAGATTCCACGAGTTTCTGTGAACATCTGGTGAACTTGCATTGTTCCTTTCAAAGGTACAATGTTACTTGGGATCTTAGCTGCTACATTTTCTACGTCTTCATCTGTCACCATGAACAGTTTAATTTTGTTAGCATGTTGAAGCGCTGAAAAGAATTGGAACACATCTGCAATGTCATTTCCTCTAGCTACTATCGCATCAGCTTGGCGTTTCATTGTACCGCCAATACCATCAGCCGCTCCTTTTCCGTGCCCTGATTCAAAGAAATTCCAGGATATTTTGCGGAACCCGTATTCCTCGAAAAACCTGTTTGCCATTAGGTAAAGTTCTAAATCTTTGCACATATTAAGTTCTGGGTTGAATATGCCTGAAATAAATGACTTTTATTTATTTATTATTTATTTGCGATTGACTTCAGCAACCTTTTCGGGGTTATTTTTTCGTTTATCCCGACAACGCCGCTGTCTTTCTGCTGGCGTTAATGCCTTCTTTTTTGCCATGATGATATCTGGAAAAAGGAAATAAGTACCTAAACACACAAAAAGATAGAAAAAAATATATACGTAACACTTTCTGTAGAAATAACTACCACAGTATGTCACGATTTCAGCATAATCAGAACGTAAATTGTTTATTTTACCCCTCCGTCACGTAAATTACCACTCTGTCACAAAAAGTATGTGACGGGGTAGTCATGTGACGGAGTGGTAAAACTTTGTTGCAAAGTCTATAACACTTACAAATTACAAAGAATATAAGTATTAACACGTTTAATATAAAATATTTCTTATTACGTATGAATAAACAACAAAAAGTAACAATTATAATTATATTTTGAATGAATTACTTACGTGACAAAGTAGTAGCCGAATAAACACACGCGCCTCCTACCACAGCTTTCGGGCGACTGACGCACGGTCTCTGGATCGCAGAGGGGAAATCGTTCCAAGCGTTGAAGGGGGTCTTAACCTCCAATCGCGTGCGCCAAAGACGAGTAACTCGTACGCGTATTTCGTAGGTCAACTCGCGTGACAGAATTTACGAAATAAAACATTAGATGGTGGGAGACAAGAACTTGAAATTTTTTAATAATTTTATTAAAAGTGGCAAAAAATTATTATTGGTTTTATATGACGGATAATATATTTAGGAGTTATACGTTATCTTTATATTTTATACGATCATCGGATTTTTTCGTTTTATTATGAATTGCACGCAAGCCGAGGTAGCGGGAGACAACCGTCATTTGTATGAAATACGCCTCGGTCACGGAAGAATAACTACTCGGTAGCGAACTTTTTAGATTAAAATTATTTAATAAATTTGTAATTTAATCGTGCACAGCCATTATTGTATACTTCAGTGCACGCTGTATCGCAAATAAGGAAAAAATTATGGTAATTTCGTTCTACTTTTTATCACTCACTGCTGGAGACACCATTTTGTAGGTTAAAAAGAAGAACGACCCACCTACCTATGCCAAAATAATCGTGAGAGGTCTCCAAAAACCCGAATTACACGACAACAATAAACGAAACGATTATAGCAATTTCAAATTGACCAATCACGCACAAACCGGAAATCTATTCAACCAGAAAAATACCGAAAATACCGTAAAAGATTCTCAGTAAGCTCACACTTCAAACGCAAAGGCCTACCGATATAATAAAAATACAATAAAACCTTGTTCGCTAAACATACAATAACCTCTTTCTTACAAGTACAAAACCTCCTTAAAAGTGAAGGAGAATATTCGTTCATTCATTGTAATCCGACCTCCTTTGAGCATCCGTTTCGTTGGCGCCAAAATATTGACAGATAGTTTGAAATTGGAATTCGCATGAGACAGATTCCCTTGGGTTTTGGGTGGCGATTTTTTCAACATGTCTTCTTCCGTTTCTATGAAATGGTCTGTCAGTTGTTTTTGTTGTGTTAACATGACATTACTTTTGTTATTATAGTAAAAAAACTATTTGTCACTTGATTGAAATGTATTGTGAAGAGTAGGTACACTGTTGGTTGGTTACCTAAAATAATGATTAATTACGCTAAGAATCTGATTTAAAAAAAAATAGTAAGTATACATACCTAGTTGCAACACACAATGTAAAAGGCGAATTGTAGTCTAGTTTAAGACTATCCAATATAATCTAGATTTTTTATTTATTTATTTGTAGGTACTTAACAACTAGTTACATTATGTTAATTCTACGTGAAAATATATACCTACCTTAAATTAAAAACATACCCCATACCTTTCCTATACAGGTATTTTTGCTAAAACCAGATAGCCAAAAACTAGAAAATTAAGCAGTGCCACTTGTAATTCTATTTCAATATATTTGTCTCTTTCCTGATAATTGCACTGTTATGATAACGAAAATGAAAAAGTACTTAATTTTTCAAACTTTTGTTTGCAATGCATGATTATTTTTGGTGTAGTAAAATACTAAATAAACTAGTTCCGTATTCTTTTTAGATTTTGCTGTACCTAAGAATCAAGTCTAAAATCTAATGAAAACTTTTCTAAAAGGTCATTATCCTCTGTAAGCGCTAAATAAACTAATTATCGTGTCCGGTTCCCAAGAGCCTGGCCAAAGTAAATAGCAAGGCTTGGGAACGCGCAGGGATGTTGCTATGAACTTTCCGGCAGTGGATTGGAGTATAAAATAATACGGATAAATGAAGCTTTAGTTTAGAAATTAACTTACGAAACTTATCAGAAACTAGCTTTTGCCCTCGGCTTCGCATGTGTTATAATACATATTAACCTTCGTCCTGAATCACTTTATCTATTTAAAAAAAAACTGATTCAAAATCCGTTGCGTAGTTTTAAAGATCTAAGCATACATACATAGGGACAGACGCGGGAAGCGACTTTGCTTTATACTATGTATGCATTGAGTAGTGATTGCATACCTACATATTATGCAAATATAAGAATGGACATGTGCCCCGTGGTTCTTGGGCATAGCAAGATACATTGCCTACTTGTTAGCTATTTCTTTACAGATTTTGTTTACGTCTAAAAATAACTATTTAATGGATTACTTACATGATATTTTCATCTCTACATAGTTTATAGCAAAGCCACTTCCTATGCAGTTGTTTTTTTAAAATATAGAGTGATTCAAGAAGAATGTTTATACATATGAAGGTTTTAACTAAGCTAGTTATTAATAGTATTATCAGAATACAGCCTCACTTGTATTCTTAACTCTGTCTGTCCTTTGTTATACAAAGGAATATTTGCAAAGAACTTCCCGGTAAGTCTAACAGGCATATCCTTGTAAATAAAAGAGCTAAAGATGTTAGCATGTTGTAATTTAAAGATTTATGAATTGTGTGTACTCTAAAACCTTTAAATCTATATCTATATACATAAAACTCAAAGGTGACTGACTGACTAACTGACTGACTGACTGACTGATATAGTGATCTATCACAGCCGAAACCACTGGACGGATCGAGCTGAAATTTGGAATGAAGGTAGATGTTAAGACGTAGGCGGAAATGCCACTTTTAAACGGGTGAAATAGGGGATGCATGTTTTACTTCTTAATACGAGCGAAGCCGCGAGCAACCACTAGTTATAACATAAAAATAGTTATGTTTTTTTTATTATGTGTGCTCCATCTTCGATAATAGTATCGGTTGTAGCCTAAGTAGGTAAGTGTAGGAATAGAAAACAATATAGTGAAAGAAAATGAATACCTAGTTTGTTATATAAATTATATTACATTATTTGTGTTACGATCATGATCATACAATATACAATATAATCATCAGGAGAAGGACAAATAAATTAAATAAATCAGAAACATCTACTACAAGCGGCGCCGTATATTTACACTTTTTGGTCGGATCGGGGTTTCGATCCAGAACAAATTCCAAAATATGTGTACACAGCTTGAAAAAAAAGTCTTTTTTAAAACGGATTCATACTTTCACTAATTCAGCAATTCATAGCAACATTGCTAACCCTGCTAGATTCAATATTTGTTGCGTGCAGTTCCTGAGTTGGCAGGTTTCTTGTTACATGTACTCTAAACATGTAGACCAACATTGTGCTGGGATTTGCAAACATATGAAACTAGTGCACACCCGCGGCTTCGCTCGCTTTATTACAGGATAAAAAGTAGCCTATGTATGCCAAAGACCTCATACTACCTACATAGGTACCTAAAATCATGATGATCCGTTCAGCCGTTTTTATGCGGCGTAAATCAGGTTATATATTTACCTTAGTTTAGGACATGTAACATAATGATATTATAAGAAAAACATAAATAAAATGAACAATGAAGTGCTTCAAAGATAATTTTTTAATGACTAATAGGAACTTTTACAATTAAAATAGGTAGGTCATATTGATCTTAAGTCCCTATGGTATGGTAAGTAAGTTACCTATGGTCTAGTTTCTAGACCTTAGCCGGCTCAGCTACAACAGACACGGGTAAAGTAAAGTAACATAGGCTAATGTGACAAAAGAAACAACCAAAATGCTATGAAACTTACTTATTTAATGACTAATAGGAACTTTTACATTTAAAACAATATTTAGGTCACTTTCTCAATGATGACACCATACATGACCTAGGTCAACTTGACCAAGGTCATGTTAAGGTCAAATTTGTCTAGGTTATACGAAGGTCAGCATGACCTCAGCCCTACACCCTAGCAGGCTCAGCTACAGACACGGGTAAGTGCGCCCCCTCCGCGTGAGCCCCGTCAATGCCAGCATTGTACCTTGTCACATACACTTTACCATCGTCTCCGATATACTTAGTTTCACCTTCCACTTGCAAGTACTGAGTTTTACCATCAGGTGTAGAAACTAAGCGTCCTTTCTCGCGAACTTCAGTGCCTTCTGCAGTGCGGTACGAAAGGTCGTATTGACCTTTGCCGTCGCGAACTTCAGAGTGCTCGAGGGCGGGCAGTCGACGGCGCTCTTCTGAGGGAGTTGGGGCTGAGAGGGCGACTGCTACCAAGCAGGTGAGGGCTACGATCTGTGGATAAATAATTACACAAGTAATACATTTTCAAATTCATAAATACTTGTGTCAAGCGGGAATCGAACCCGCAACCCCTAGATTAGAAGGCAGAGCCACTACCACTAAGCTAACAGGCCTGTGGATTAAAAGGTTTTAAGGTTTTGTATTAGATATCATCATCATCTTCAGCCCTTTTCGACCCACGAGGGTATGTCTGCTCCTCTAGGTGTCATTGGTATTAGAGATGATTTTGTGAATAGAGAATCATCATCATGTCAGCCCGTGTTCACCCACTGCTGAGTATAGGCCTCCGCCTATACTTATCAGTGGGTATTATTCTCTATGGCACCTTGGAGAGGAGTCTCCAACGATAAAGAAAAGAGCATATTGAAAACAAAAACCGTATAAAAAGAATGAATGGAAAAAAAACTTTCAGAAGAGTTGATAACCTCCTTTTTTGGTAGTCGGTTAAAAAGTAAGGTAAGCTTTAGGTAGATTTTTTTTTTAAATAGGGCATTTTAGTAAACAAAATAAATGTCGAAATTAGATATTGGATAACTGCTTTGAAAAAGATTGGGAGAGGGAGTTATTCAATAGATTGAAACGCATACATAAAAAGTATGCATCTGTAATTTCCTAATGATAGTTACCTGTTTTTAATTTAAAAAAATATTACCTATAAAAATTTTAATAAATATTTCAGGACATCACACAGCGCCATCTAGCCCCATATAATATTGTTTTTCTCTATATTGGCAATAAAGGCAATGCAGTACATTTCTTATTGAAATTGCATAGAGATAACAATTAGCAACTTGCCGCCACTAGGTAAGCATAGAAGATAGAGTTGAAAAAAACATTTAGGTAGATAATAATATAGTACTTACAAGTTTCATCTTGAAGATTGTAGGTAGGTATTGTTGTCTTGAATAGAAATAGAAGACTGGTGTCCTAAACAAAGTATCTTTCACTTTATATACTGATTTATTGGGCAATAGTTAATTATCATTAATAAATTGCAATGAGGTAGGTATTAACTAAAGAGGGTGATTAGAAACTGGATGGATGATTGAAATACCTTCGTCTGTTGCTAAGTCGACAAGCAGTAGTTTGCAATACTAAGTGAAAACTACGGTCTATATGGCATTCCATTTTGGGCACTTCCGTTGGTCGGATGACACGTTAAATTGTATGTCCCGGTTGTTTCTCTAGTAAGGCAGTCGTTAAGCCATGTCAGAGGCCCTTAGGGCGGCTTGATAAATTCTCGACTCCAGAATTAGCCACTCTCATTCGATAAGAATAAAAAGAAGATGCACCTTGAATTTAGCTATCGAAATACATACGGGTAAACTAATTTTAATGTAGATTTTTTGTTTCAAAGATATTATTGAAAATTCTAAAAATAAGTTATATATAAAAGCTAAACAGTACGGTCAAATAAACTTATAAACTCTATGACAAAGAAATCCAATTTCTCACAGAAAAACTATCATTAAAGTTATTTTGGCCCCATACAAAAGGCATATGAGTTTCACAGATAATCGAAATCATTGGTGTCATATAATTCATATACTAACTAACCTATGGGCGAGTAGATATGTATTCTTTTGAATATTTTTTTTATCTATTGTGCAACTTTGACTTTGACAAACTGATCAAAAATCAGGTGTTCTAAAAAAAACTTTTGTTCAGAAATCGACCTGCAATTCCGATACAAAAGATTTAACAGTATTTTTCGGTATTTGGGAGGAAGATGCAGGTTTAGTTTGGAATGTATGGTTGAGTCAGTAGTTAAGCTTTTTATCAACCAGTAGTTATTTCAAAAACTTATATAAGTAATATGTTTGTATGTTAATAAAATAGTCAAACAAGAAAAGGTTAATAGGTTTCCTACATAAAGTTTGCATCCGAAAATATCAAAGAGTTTTTAGTTATGTATTTATTACTTCGTTTACATATCTATCTATATACTAACTCAAAGTGCAGACAACTTTAAATGTCTAAACATTTCAAAATCCTTGGGGGCCTCTGACACAGCAAACATAGGTACATAACTTTTTTAAACTAAAACAGGATTGCACTTGACCATAATTTATCTGTTGGTAAGCAATAGCAAATAGTTATGGCCTAAGATGGAGCATGCTTACCCATTAAGAACCGGTTCACTCTCGCTTTAAAGATCGCTTAGCTACTGACTCTACCTTACAGCGTAACATCTACCTGTTAAGAAAAAAAGGCGGCATGTTTATAATCTCAACTTGTGACGTGGTCATTTCTTGGCCAAAACCTTTTCCTTTTTGACACAGGTTACATAGCAACCTCTTTTGTTAAACAGCTGATCGGTTTTGGCGCCAAACTTTTTGTACCAACCTTTTTCTATGTCTGCTTTGGGCTACATACAGATTATAACGTAGTTTAGTTTGTGAGAAACAGCTGATTTTTGGCGCGAAAATTCTTGTAAAGTAGATAATATTGTCATAAATAAAGAAAATTTGTATGTAAATGTATCAATGTTGGTAAATGCAAATCGTACGCTTTAGACTTTACCTACGCTTTAGATTTATAGCGAGACCTGTGTAAAAACTTGGTAAACGTGTCGGATCTTTAGTATGCTGACTTTTAATTAGCGATATAGCAATATCATTCAACGTTTAGATGTACAATATTTACATTCAACAATTTAAGTTATATTTTTCACAGATAGTTCCCGAGGTTTCGTCTAATATAATTTTATTGAAATGTAGCCCATATTTCTTACGTGAATCTAGTCAAACTAAGTAGCTTCTTGCACAAATCCGTAATAATTCTTTATTCTGTTGCGACGTAAAAGAAGGACATGCCATAATGATTAGGTATGTTAACTAGTTCACTAATAAAACAAGAGAAACACTTACCAAATAATTAAATAGGTACTGTTATTTTAAATGAAAGCTACATTATCCCTACATTTATCGATTTATTTCTAATTCCGTTTATTCTTCCTTCAGGATCATCGTGTTCTTTAATTTGGACATAGTATCGGTCTTTTATCTTTTAATCTGTAGGTACTGGAACAATAATAACTAGTTTACATAGGTAGGTAATTGTTAACCCAATAATTAACAACAGTAAGTAGGTACTTAATTATTATATTATTATGAGTAAGTAGATATAATAATAATTATTTATTTATTTTAACTGTAAGCTTACTGTACATTCATTGACTTATTTTACGAATCGGTTTATTCTTCTTACTCTCTCTCGAGTCGTATTTCCTCACGACTGAGGGTCGTGAGTCCCCCGCAGAATTGATCCGTTAGGGGAGTTTTCTTGTGCCGATACATCTTGGTGGGCGCCCAGGTCCTCCCACGGAGTCCCTCAAATAGTGACATACCTATCAAATAGAAGATCATTGCGACAT
This sequence comes from Macaria liturata, assembly GCA_964023185.1. Lineage (NCBI taxonomy): Eukaryota > Metazoa > Arthropoda > Insecta > Lepidoptera > Geometridae > Macaria > Macaria liturata. The sequence goes on along the minus strand of OZ026807.1, from coordinate 10,645,053 downwards.
ACGCTCATTTAATCCCGAAACATCGCGTAGCCGCGGGCATCCAATAATTATTAACAGCTTGATTTGAGCTTTTTCGTAAAGGTCCTTAAACTGTAATCAAACTGGCTCCGAGAATTTGGGGCCGAATCAACATGCACGACACATCGTCACAGGTTTATAAACATTTGGGGCCGTTCCGGTTGGAACTAACTCGTTATTGTACCACTGTTGGACTTTGGTATTTGTGAATTTAGAATTGGTTTTTGACAAACTATTGAATTGTCTAAACTCTAATAGAGTAAATTTATAAGTACCTACTAAGTATATCGATGTATTTGATGAGATTTGCTAAACTGGCTATTGAAAAGTTAGAAAAAATACACTTTCTAAATAGAGTAAAAGGTATAAAATGTTATGTTGCACTGTAATATAAGTAATTATTTTAAGCCCAATAAAATTCTTTTGATTTTACAACTTGTAAGGAATGAAACTTATAGGTTTTAGAAAACGACTTTGAAAATATTTCCCTAATACAATAATCAAGCTCTCCTTGAGCCGTATTCCCTCATTACTGAGGATCATGACTCCTCCGCAGAATTAATTCGTAAGCTCAGTTGTCTTGGAGAGATGTACAAAGTGTTGGGAGTCCTCATAATTTGTGGTCCCCAAACATGTCGATATCTTCGAGATATTCTTTTTATTGTTAAGACCACCACCGAAACCAACTCACATAATTTCTTTGAATTATAATTCCTTAGCAACCACTAATAGTAATAAAACCAAGCTCTAACCGGAAGCACCCATGACAACATCACAAATCACGGCATAGCAACGACCAATACCAGTTTCCAAACCAAAATGGCCGACGCGCGCCAAAATCAGCTGATCGTTCAAGTTCAACCAGACTACAG